>NW_021027321.1:784768-912777 GCF_004153795.1 Camellia sinensis
GTCCCTCTAAAGGGAGGAAATAAGGTGTGTGCCAAAAATCGGAGCAAACAGAGGTAGTTAAGCGGCCCCGAACCGAGGCACACGGCCAATGACTCCGAAAAACCCGAAACCGGACTCCAAATGGGCAAAATGGCCTACGACCACGAAATGTAGCCCACGGCCACTGAGAGATGGTCTACGGGACCTCTCCCTCCCCTCAGGAAAAGAAACAGAGAAAATTGAGTCTGGTTCGCGAACCGAGGCAAGGTACAAAAGAAGGTTCGGTAGTCAGGAGGCCGGGCTCACAGCCGCGACTCTGAGACTTCTGAACGAGCGCGATATGCAACATCACCAAGCACTCAATTGGTGACGTCTGAGTCTTAAGGTCGGTCAAAAATGGGGTGTCTACAACATGTGAATTTGTGTATGTCCCACCTCAAGTGAGAGGTTTAATAGAATATTTGGTAAAACATTTGGGATACATAATATTTATCAAAATTATCATTAAAAATTATTTATTGGTTGTTAATTGTCCCAAAAACAACAATAATAATAACTCATCTTTTTCCCTAAGGATGCAAGGATATACATCAATTACTTGTACAAATTCATTTTAATGGTAAGTAAACAAAATACAATTCCTTACCATAGAAAATTTGAATCATAAGTTGGCATATAATCAAGCCACTTAGAGCATCTCAAACGTTAAACTATTTTTTTCATCAAATCTAATGAAAAAAAAAAAAAGAGTTGATTTTCTCAATCTGATACGAGTTCCTCTAGCGGGTTGCATTGCAGTTTGCATCAAAAGGGCAGGGGCGTCCGGCCGGTCAACGGGAAAGGGCGATTTTTTTTTTCCCTCCCCCTCCTCCATTTCCGTTTCCCATTTCCTTTGGAATTTGGAACCCAGTTCTGGCCGTCGGCATCGGTAGTGAAACCACCACCGCAAGACAATACAAACGAATCGGAGTTTTATACAGAGGTGTTTCTTGATGAGTGAACGATGATTATGAAGAAAGAAGAGAAAATTAGAGAGAAAAAGATATGGGTATTGAAGATCATAGAAAATGGAAGAAACAGAGTAACGGAAAAAGAGGGAAAATAATTTCTTGTATGAAAGAGAAAATGAATGCTTCTGGTTGTATTAATCTGGACCATCTTGGATTTGCACGATCATTTGTAGTTTCACTAACTCACCTCAATGCTTGATTGTATCTCCAATGAAATTAATAACTTTTTCTTTTTCTTTTCTGTCATTTCCATTTGACAAGGATCAAGTGAGACCAATTTCAGAAACTTAAAAACTCAGATGTTTGTATGCCACGAATCCGGCCAGTTGTCCCGTGGGGCCACCTCCAACGTACACGAATAATGTTTTGGTGAAATTTGACCTAGCTCCTCGATCTGGTGAAACTTTTGCTCCATTCTCAATTTGATATCAGTTTGGTGAAATTGTTGCAGTTAAAAAAGGGATCTTTTTTTATCAAATTTAAATCTGATGATGAATTTGATTCATCGTTGGAGATAGTCTTAATAAATAAAATCAAATTACAAATATATAATATATTTTCAATTATTTGGGTGTTTGGAATGAGTTAAAATAACCCATCACATGCTGAAATAATCAACAAAACAAAACACTTTATCACATCACTCTTTTTATTTTTTTACACATTATTTTATAAAACATTAAATAATAAACTAAAATAATATATTCTCAAATAGAGTATCATTATAACTAAGTGCCATCCTCGAGTCTAACAATATCACTTATATTTGACTGTTTAATTTTATTTTAAGTGATTAGTAATATGAAATTGGATAAATTACTTTGATATATCTTGAAATTTAGAGAAAATATAACAAGTTTTACAATTTTGACATAATAAAGTTAAAAAAATTAAAACTAATGTCGATGACATAAAAATACAAAAATATACAAGATAAAATATACATATAAAATCATTTTTACATTTATACGACTAGTGAATTTATGATGAAAAGAACACTAAGTGTTATATGAATTAAAACTTTAAAAGATGTCAGTATAATTATGTCAAACTTATGAAATTTACTGTAATTTCATCAAATATCAGGAAAGGTTAGTGTAATTTATCCAATGAGGTATAAAATTACCAATAGGTTCTAATAGTTGCACTTAATTCTCATCAAATCCTATTAAAAATAAATCCTAGTACAATCGTCACTAAAATTGTAACAACCTAGATTTTTAATTATTCTGTAGAATTTATACTAATATTATTTTATCACAGTTAGGAAAATATATAATTTATTTTGTATTATTATGTGCAATTAATTATTCTGTAAAATTTATACTAATATTATTTAATCACAGTTAGGAAAATATATAATTTATTTTGTATTATTATGCATAATTTTATAAAATAATATAATTAGTAAGAACTTTGGGGGTCAAAGCATAAATAAGTCACTAATTTATACTTACATTTCTAAGGGATAAGATTAAAACCTACGGATGAAGATGGCAACTATATATATAGAAGGGTATGTGGCATGGCCACGTGTCACTAAGCTTGCTAGGCAAGCATTTCCCCAGTATAAAAGGAGGTGGTTCAGCTGGGTGGAAGGAGAAGAAAGAAAAGAAAGAAGAAAGAAAGGAAAGAAAGAAAAGAGAGGAAGAAGGAAAAAATAGTGAAAGTTGAGATGGTCTTTGATAGTGGAAAGGAAGAGTAAGGTATAAAGTTAAGGTGAGTTATATTATACCTTGAGTTACCATAATGTATTTTATGTATGTTTTAATACCATAGTTTATTTTATACTAGTTATGTTTTATAAATTATTAAAAACTATATTATTATTTCAGTTGCTTGGATTATTTTCTGAACCCTATTTGTTGAAAGGAAACACATGGATATGTTTGTTTATGTTTTAAAGAATATTTGACTATGACCTTATATACAATTATGTTTTGTAAGTACCCCCACGGGAGTCTCATGCCTTGAGGGACTTAAATAATCATTGGCCTCTGTTTGACCACTTTGTGGTTCTCTGTTTGTCATGGATCCATTGACCTCTGTTCTGTGCAGAGCAAAGTGCTGTATGAAGTTAAATGCTACACTGTTGTGGACGCCACCTCTAGAATTCGTACGAGCCACCTCTTGAATCCTTACCTCTGTTCTGACTGTTACTCTTATGACCTCTGTTCTGTTCTGTTTTGTACCGTGGTTATGGTTATTTATTTACATAATTTATGTATTTCAGTTTCTGCTACTTAAATGATTTATTTACCAAACTGAGTTATGTAAATGTTTTGGCCTAACTAACTATCCATGGTTATTTCGTGTCTCTTATACTCTTGGTACCATATTTCTCACTCTATCATGTGCTTATAGTTGTTTACCAATTTTCAGGAACATGCAATTCAGAAATAGCTTTTGGAAAGTCTTAGATGCGAGGCTGCAGATTAGACACACACAGCAATTTTATTGCTATTTTTATATGTAAATATCGGCCTTTTTGGTCAATAAATTTTGTAATAAAAATAGAAGCTCCAATGATTATTTTGGTACTCTTACTTAAATATTTCTTCTGCTCGCGTTTATTAATTTGTTTAAGAATTGGCCGTAGGTAACTTCAGTTACTAGCCATCACGATACTTAACCCTTGGGAACGGGGAGCGGGTCATAACAGGAATAATTTTTTGTGATGATTTTTTACATAATGTCACTAAAAATTGATAATTAGTAACTTTTTGTTGTTACGATTTTAAGAAATTATCGCCAAAAGTTGCAATTAGTGATAATTTCTGTGACGAATTTTTAAACTATCACCCAAAGTATTTTTTTTTTTTTTTGTGATGATTTTTTTTAATTGTTGCTAAAACTTATAATTAGTGACATTTTTTATAACAAAATTTTTAAACGGTTGCTGAAAATTAACAATTAGTTACATTTTTTATTAGTGTTTAATGAAAAATGCTATTAACTATCATAGGACCTATTGGACAATAAGTCTATTTAGTAAGATCTACACATAACTCCTCCAAATTTGTAATCGGCACAAAATAACCTAGTATTATAACCCGAACCGACCCGACTCGACCCGGAACCATGACAGCGTGCAGCCCAGAAAGTGTTAATGCAAGTTCTTGGAAATCTTCCTTGTGTATCTCGCTTCCTCCGCGTCCTCATCACCTCCTCTCTCTCTCTCTCTCTCTCTCTCTCTCTCTCTCTCTTTAAAAACCTTCGACTTCTCTCTTTGAACCCCAACTGCATTAAAAACCCCGACTTCTCTCAGAAAACAATGCAGTTGGGGTTCAACAATGCAGTTGGGGTTCAAAGAGAGAAGTCGAAGGTTTTTAAAGAGAGAGAGAGAGAGAGAGAGAGATGAGTTACTACAATCAGCAACAGCAGCCTCCCATCGGAGTTCCTCCTCCACAAGGTAACATCTAAACTCTAGGAGTTTGCTTATATATAAATCCTAGTTTTGTTTGATGAATTAGCTTATTAAATTTATATGTATAGATATAGGTTACACTAGTCAAGGTGAAGCAAAGGACGCTTATCTGCCACCGGGCTACCAGACACAACAAGCCTACCCCACTCCGGCTCAGAGCTACCCTCCTCAAGGATACCCTCCTCAGCAGCAGTATGCCCAACCCCCTCCCAACCAACAGTCCGACGGTGGTGCTGCCAAAGGTTGCCTTGAAGGATGGTATATATCTGATTTTATATCATGGAATCAAATTTTTGTATATATATATAGATTTTGTTTGTTTTTACTAATGAATTTTTCTAAGGGTTTTTAGGATCTCTGTGAATTTATATATACGTTGTTTTTGTTTGTTGAATTTCTTGTGACTATTACTAGATTACATGTTAGGATATTCATAAAATGGATACTCTTTGGATACCCTTGAATTGACCTATATAATCATTTTAATTTTTTAATAGAGGTGGTTCAATCACTAATCAATTTTTCCTATCGCTTGAAAGGCACACTCAAAAAATTTCAAATAATTTTTTATTGCTAAAAATAAGGTCTTATTTTGATGTTTGGCACGAAATCTTTAAAAATATATCTTGGGCCTTTATCTTTTCTAAACCTACTTATAATTTTTATCTTTTCTCTCTATATATATATATGCACACTTCTCCCCCCCCTCATTATATACATTTTCAGCCATTTACTAGAGGAGTAAGAGAGAGTGATCTTGGGAAAAAAAAGAGAGAGGGAGAGACTGAGAGAGAAGAGGAGAAGAAAATGAAGAATCGTGTTAGTCTTGTACAACAAAGGTAAACATACAACATCTCTTCTCTCAAGTTCTCTTACCACTTTGTTTTTCCCCTCCTAATACATGCTATTTGTATATATTTGTTGTAGTCTAGGCCTACACTCTTGTATAAAGGTGTATTAATCAAGAAATGGTGTGCTTCTCTTTCTTTCTTAAATTTCCAGTGGCAAATCTTTTCCCTCTCTTGAATTTATTTTCCTATCAAAACTCCATAAACTCAAAATATGTTTTTATGGTACAATATTTGGTATGTCTAGAGTATGTGGTAATTTTTGTAGGTCCTAAGGATGCGTTTTCATAACCTAAACAATTTTTCTAAGTTTGTTACTCACAGAACCAGAAAAACAGTCAAATTTATCTCTTTTTAGAAAATTCCAGAAAAATAATCTTGAGCCCAATTTTATGTCAAAATCTTAATCTTGGTGTTATATTTTAACTAAAATTTTTTTGAACTCAAGAGAGTGAGGGGTTTGAGAGAAAAACCGATTTGCGTTTCGGTAGGAACGGCATTCCACGGGGAGTTGCCTAGAACTAACTAAAATTGACTATTGTTCATAAGAACTGAAATTTAATTATAAGCTCTGCTTAATTATTGCTTTCATTCTATGTTATGATCATGCCGTTATGTTCTTGTATATTTGGAATGGGAAAAGGGTCGGGGTGTGTGTGTTTACTGGGCATTCCAAGCTCAGGGCGTTTTATGCCAGGTGAAGGTGAGTTTTACACGAAGAACAGAATCCCTTAAAGCTTTCTGGAACCGTGGCTGCCTTAGAAATTAGATTGTATATTTCCTGTATTTTGAATAATCTTTTTGTATCAAGGAACCGATATGTATTTAAAGACTTGAAGAATTTTATCTGTAACTATTATTAATAATTTATTTTAGTGTAATTATTGGTATTTTGTGCTTAAAAATGATGTGTATCCTCTTGTTAAACCCCGGTGCATCGTTGTATTATATTATCAAAATTTGGGGCATCACAACTTGGTATCAGAGCTTAGGTTCAACCCTTACCCACGCGTTCCGACTTGCAATTAGAAACAACCTTGCTACCAACTATATTACATTATGATAACACTACTTAGTCTAGAAACTAGAAGATGTCAAAAAATTAAAATTTTCTCAACCAACCCTAGGACATTTCTTCGAATTTCGGGCATGGCAATGTCGATTCGTGAAAGCATGCAGCTGGGTGTCGACGATTCTACTATTGGTACCAGGTGCTGAAGAAAGCCTTTTAGACAAGGGTAGTGGAACTAGAATTTCATAATAAAGAAAGGAAAGGTTAGATTCAATCAGCGAACCGAAACATGAAGTTGCCTAGAGCGATCGAGAGTGGTGATGGAGTCGATGGTTGGGTAAGACTACCTTAGGTGCTTATTAAGTGTTACTTGGATTATGTTTCGAGTAGAGCATTTCACTTTAGTAATTTCCTTGACTAACCGTATTAACAAAACCCTAACCTGCACTTAACTGCACATTTGGCAGATGGTGAACCATACAAGAGCAAACAAATACGTAGGCAACAACAACGCCGCCAACCACAATGATGATGCCAATTTAAATAGGAATGTGGCACCTAGGGTCAACAATCACGATCACGCGCCTACATCCGCTGCCAACTTACCCGAGCATGTTGGAAATCAAATTTTGGAAGAATTAGGAAGGCTGAGGAAAACGCGTCAGAATGAGAGGACACATCTATTCTCCGAGTTTCGCAAACAGAGACCGCCGATCTTCACTGGCGAACCCGATCCTAAAATTGCTGAAAATTGGATCCGACAAATTGAAAAGATGTTCAACACAATGGGAATAACTGAACACATTGATAGGATTGATCTAGCAATTTACCAACTTGAAGGGGAAGCAGGTCATTGGTGGGCTCTGATTCGGGAATCTAGGGACATCGCCGCAATGACGTGGGCGCAGTTTAAGGAGTTATTTTTGAGGAAGTACTTTCCGAACACGGTCAAACAAGAAAGAATTAGTGAATTTCTGAACCTAGAACAAGGCACGATGACGGTGACCCAATACGTGGCAAAGTTCGAGGAGTTGGCGCGTTATGCGACTCGATACGTAGAAAACGATGAAGACAAAGCACGAAAATTCGAATGGGGTCTAGACCCTACAATTCGAGGAAGAGTTTTGCCCATGCAACTTCCCACTTTTGCAGATGTGGTTGACACAGCACTTGATTCAGAACGGGAGGTGGCAGATTCCAAGAGGATTTGGAGTTTGAGGAAAGAAAACAATCATTCCAATGTGGGACCCGAAAAAAATAGTCGAAGGCATGCTGTCACGACCCAAACCCGGCCCTATGGGTTTAGCACCGTAACCGGCCAGTAATCTGAGATTACCGAAGGCCTGCAGAATAGATGAACAATAAAACAGAGTACAGGGCCTGGCGGAAGCCAAAACAGTAAATAAACAATGTCCAATGAGCTGTGACAGTCTGTATGCAAAAAGACTTTCGTACATATATACATAATCAGTACAGAACAGTATGCACAAAATGCACAATCATTCAGACTAGGGACTCAACCCTTTACATCAACAGTACAGTAAGCATTCGGTCTATACAAAACAGTAAGACAGTACAGAAGGGGGAATTGTAAAACACCCCTGGCTTGACAAAACTGGAGTAACTCTGACGCTCCTAGCCGCGGTCTGGTGCCTGAACACCTACATATATATAAGAGCAGTGAGCTAAAGCCCAGTGAATAACATAATGCGTAAAGGGGTTAAGAATGAATGTCCTCACAGTAATGAAAACAGTCCATTTAAACAGTATTTCAGTCATTCAGTCAGTACAGTCATATGTGGTACACCCATTAGCATAACAGTAGGTCTTAAAAGACTGAACTGTAATGATGGCCATCAGTCAGTAAACAATAGTGGTTCCAACAAGGGAACCGACAAAGAATTCTGTCACAGTAACAGTAAACAGTAGGTGCTAAGGATGCCACAATACAGTTCAGAATATAGGACATGCATTCATTCAGTTAACAGTAAATCAGTTCAGAAAACAGTGCGGTTCAGTTGTTCAGAAGATAATCATTTGTGAACATATCTTTACACAATCGTTACTCACAGAGTTCTGGGCTACAGTATGCTAGAGCGTGCCTCCCCAATCACCAACCCTACACAGTTAACAAATTGAACACACTAAGCTACACAGCTGAGAAAGATAATAACTTAATCCTTAATTGCCTCGGTGTGTTCTACATCTACGCCCTCATGAAGATGTCTTAAACTAGGCCTAAGAATGCCTAGAATGGGATGAGGATGCAAAGATGAAGGTTACCTTGACTAATTCTTAAATCTCCAAGCAATATCTTTTTTCTATGATCTCAAGTTCTTGGTCTCTCCCTTCTCTCTATCATTTTTCCTTTTGGAGTCCCAAAGATGATTAGAAAAAAAGGGCTCAAGTGGTGTATATGGGCCTTATATAGGCTTGGATTAAGAAAGTCTTTAATTACACTTAATTGAGTATTAATTATTCAAGTTAATTTTGCGATCGGATACCGATAAGGCCTTCGATTTACAAAACATAATAAAAATTCAAGCAAACATGCATGAATTCAAATCAATTCAAGGCTTCAATTTGATGCTCTAAGGAGCCAATTGTTTCCAAAACATGATGAAATCATGGACTTAAACATAATTGTGAACATGCAAGTAACATTTTGCCATGAAAATAACTCAACATCTACAATACAACCATGCATGCAAGGATTGAGCTTCAATTCAACAACAATGAACCAAAACATGACTTAGTTCTACAATGAAGCATGAATCATGCAAGAACTAGCTCAATGGCAACAATAAGAAGATGAGTTTCCTACCTTAGTCTTGTATTCAAGATTTAGGAGCTCAAATTAGCAAGCTATACTTCAATTCTTCAAGCAATTCTACCAATGAACTCAAGATCCACTCAATTCTCTCTCACTCTCTATCTTGGTCGGTTGAGTCTAAGGAGCGAGCTGATGAAATGTGTATGTATAAGTGTAATGAGGCTCAAAGATGATTCAAGTAGTGGACCACTAGGGTTAGTTTGGTAATTAAGTCAACTTGCAATCCATCAATATTTAATCTAATTTAATCATACCTAATCAGTTTTCAGATAAATTTACCATAAAGTCACATTAATTATGAGGATCATAAAACATCAATCAATTTTCGGTTTGGCCGCCGATAAGGCCTTCAATTAGCAGTTTAAACATAAAACGTGAACAGATCAAGTAAACAATCAAACAGATAGAATACAGATTAACACACATACTCAGTCAATTCAGTTCTAGTTTTCAGTCAGTCAGTTCAGTACTTTAATCAGTTCAATTATCAGTCATAATCAGTTCAGTTTGACGGTAATCAATGTTTATCGGTAAGCAGTGATGAGGGTTATTACACATGCAGCACAGAAGCCATATTCTAGGAAACTCCAATAACCCCAACAATCGCAGCTGCAAAATCTAAAGGAGAGTTTTCAGACAAGGCCAGCTGGGTTGATCCAGTGCTATCATTGTCAACAAATGGGACACAGGAGGTTTGAATGCCCCCAACTGGCCGGAAATAGAGGAGAGCGCTCGGGAGAAAATACGCAGGTTATTGGCGGGCAGCAACCATGGGTAACTAAGTCGGGAGCTACTAGGCAACAAAATTACAAGGCGGAGAGCAATCAGAAATCTGGGCCGGTTAACAATCAAAGGCCAACAGGCAGAATATTTGCGCTGCAAGGAGAAGAAAATGAACATCTCACTAAGCAGTATCTTGAGGAAGAGCAGTGCACCACATATGAACCCAAGGAACCGCAGTACGAGCCATGGCTAACTTAGGAAAAATATAACTAGGATATTAGTTATAACTCTTTTGGATGACCTTTGTAAAATATATATAGACGATGTAAATTTCCTTTTGTGAATATAGTTTTAGAACTCTTGAGTACATGCTTTATTCATCGTATTCTTTCGTCTCTACTATGTGGATGCAAACCTTTAAGAATTGTTTATGCGTTTGATTTTCAATCTCCAAGGCATGAATAGGTCCAAATATAAAATCATCTTGGACACAGATTGACTGTTTGTACACCAATCGTGATCGATCGCAACTAGAAGAATGAGATGAGTTACACATTCATTGGGACGATTTTATTGTTTAAGAGGGATAGACCAACTTCCCAGGTTATCACAAATCAACGAATGTAACGACACCAAAAATTGAGAGAACGATCATCAAGATACATTCATAGTGAGTACGTGGACTACCACATCAGAAATTGGCAATAGGGGTTTTCACAATGAAGCAACGACATCATTACCCATACAATGGGTAGTTTAAAATTTTGGCGATTAAAATACGTTGTCAGAATCTACTTGGAAGCACAATGATGCAATGCGGGTAAATTAACCACAACTTTTCGACTACTTAAAATTTCGAAGACGAAATTTGTTTAAGAGGGATAGGTTGTAGAGACCCTAATTGTTGTAATTACCATTAAATCCCTAACCTTGAGTTTATTTCAATAAAGCCCTTGAATTTTCGCTTAATTGCATTTTAAACCCTAGAATCGGGAAGCATCGCAAATTAATTCGAGTAAACCCTAATCGATCCCGTAGATTAATAATCACCTTTAAAACCATATTATTAATTATTAGACCCTATCATTATATATTAATCACTCTAAAATCTTAATTCCCGGTAATGCCGTTTTTGCTCGGTTTCTCGCATTTGTTTGCGCTTTAATTTAACGGGACCCGAATTTATTATTTTAACTATTTTCTAATGTTAGTATATTAATAACATATATCAAGGTTTCATAAATTTAGACTTGGTCCCTATACACTTTTATTTTATTACATTCCAACCCTTAATTGTAATATTTTATTAATTAATGTACTTGTATTATATTATGTTTATAAATACAAATATCTCATACAAATATCATATATATACATATATATGTCTTGGAGCCCAAGTTGTTGACCATGTGATGGATAAAAGGGCCATAATGGCAACTTTGACAATTTGCACTTAGGGAACTTAGTCCCCAAGAAACCTTCCCAATCTTTTGCTCTCTTATACTATATATGCACACTTCTCCACCCCCCTCATTATACATTTTCAGCCATTACTAGAGGAGTAAGAGAGAGTGATCTTGGAAAAAGAGAGGAGGGAGAGACTGAGAGAGAAGAGGAGAAGAAATGAAGAATCGTGTTAGTCTTGTACAACAAAGGTAAACATACAACATCTCTTCTCTCAAGTTCTCTTACCACTTGTTTTTTCCCCTCCTAATACATGCTATTTGTATATATTTGTTGTAGTCTAGGCCGATACCTCTTATAAAGGTGTTTAATCAAGAAATGGGTGTGCTTCTCTTTCTTTCTTAAATTTCCAGTGGCAAATCTTTTCCCTCTTCTTGAATTTATTTTCCTATCAAAACTCCATAAACTCAAAATATGTTTTTATGGTACAATATTTGGTATGTCTAGAGTAGTGGTAATTTTTGTAGGTCCTAAGGTGCGTTTTCATAACCTAAACAATTTTTCTAAGTTTGTTACTCACAGAACCAGAAAAACAGTCAAATTTATCTCTTTTTTAGAAAATTCCAGAAAAATAATCTTGAGCCAAATTTATGTCAAAATCTTAATCTTGGTGTTATATTTTAACTAAAATTTTTTTGAACTCAAGAGAGTGAGGGGTTTGAGAGAAAAATCGATTTGCGTAACGATCAACGAATCTGGACAGATTTTGGTAATTCTGAATTATCTTAAAATAAATAAAATACCTATCCTACTTTCGTAAATTGAGTTTGAAACTAGACTTATTTATCTACAAACTCATAAAGTGTGAATATAGTAAGGCCAATAAAAGTATTTTTTTCATAATTATTTTCAAACTGGTTCAAATCTGGAAATCTGGAAATCTGGAAATTTGTGTTAATATGCTCTTATTTGGTTTGCAACTCTTATATTCTATGTTTCTTGAATGTCTTAGTCTTGATATGTAATCTGTGATAAATTGTAAATTTTCTTTACCATGAATAAATTACTTGTTGTTTAGTTTGGATTCGTAATTATACTGACCATGCTTTGCTATAACTGAGAACATAATGCACTTAATAAAGGGGAAATCAAATGGGATGGTAATGGGTTGCGATCATTGTATTAAATTTTATGAGATAATGAACGATGGATTCAAGAGTATGATATAATGGAATGTATGCCATTTTTGTGAAGTCTTGAGCAAGTGTGTTTCCGAACCCTAACATGGCACGGGAGGTATTCTGGCTGCTTAACGGAAATGGGAGGCATAAGGGTGGCAGTGAGGGTCTCACACAAGGAGAGTATCCCTAGAAGCCAGTTTCCTTGGGGCAGACCGTGATGTCACCACTTGGGTATGTAACCTACGTGCGTGGGCATCATTGGTAATTGTGTGGTAAGCGACGCATTGATATTGTATTAACCAAGGGGGAGTCAGAATTGCCCGTGGCCAGAGTTAGTGGTTGGGTAGGAACGGCATTCCATGGGGAGTTGCCTAGAACTAACTAAAATTGACTATTGTTCATGAGAACTGAAATTTAATTATAAGCTCTGCTTAATTATTGCTTTCATTGTATGTTATGATCATGCCGTTATGTTCTTGTGTATTTGGAATGGGAAAAGGGTCGGGGTGTGTGTGTTTGCTGGGCATTCCAAGCTCATGGCGTTTTATGCCAAGTGAAGGCGAGTTTTACATCAAGAACAGAATCCCTTAAAGCTTTGTGGAACCGTGGCTGCCTTAGAAATTAGATTGTATATTTCCTGTATTTTGAATAATCTTTTTGTATTAAGGAACCGATATGTATTTAAAGACTTGAAGAATTTTATCTGTAACTATTATTAATAATTTATTTTAGTGTAATAATTTGTATTTTGTGCTTAAAAATGATGTGTATCCTCTTGTTAAACCCCGATGCATCGTTGTATTATATTATCAAAATTTGGGGCGTCACAGAATTTCTTGTGACTGTTACTAGGCTGCATGTAAGGATATTAATAAAATGGATACTCTTTGGATACCCTTGAATTGACCTATATGATCATTTTAATTTTTTAACAGAGGTGGTTCAATCACTAATCAATTTTTCTTATTGCTTGATAGGCACACTCAAAAAATTTCAAATAATTTTTTATTGCTAAAAATAAGGTCTTATTTTGATGTTTGGCATGAAATCTTTAAAAATATATCTTGGGCCGTTATCTTTTCTAAACCTACTTATAATTTTTATTAGGTGATTATCTCTAGGGTGGGGTTGTAACCTTCCTAGCTCATGCATTTTAGCCGAAACCAAATTTTTAAGGCTTGAGGAACACAATCTTAAATTTGGAATCTTCTTTGGTGCCAAAATTATATATATAAATATATAAAATTATTAAATTAATATATGAATTATTAGTTCTTGAATGATATTAAATTTATTTGAACCATTAAATCGCATTGGTTTCTCGATTATTAGTTTCCTTAGTTTCTATTTCATCATATAAATGATTCTTTTTATCAAAATAAATATTAATAGGGCATAACTTTAAGAGAAAATTAGTCTAAAGTCCCTCTCCCATTTTTAGTAATGGGAGAGATCCACAATCTTATTTTGTGATGACTAAAGTCCTTCACCCATCTCATATGTCTCACCTATTCTCATTCTCTATCTCTCTCTCTCTCTCTCTCTCTCTCTTTCTCTGTCATCTCTATCACTGCTTTTCTCTCGTATTCTCCTCTCTCTCTGTCTCTTTCATCTCTGCACTCTCATCTTCGCTGCTGCTTCTCTCTCCTCTTCTCCTCTCTCTCTCTCATCTTTGCCATTACTTCTTTCAGTGTCGCCACCTTTCCGTTGCCGCCTCCGACAAACCTCTTGTTTGAGCTAAGCTACTTGGAGCTTATCATGTTCGTCCATGAACCAGAGTTTTCTCTTTCTCTTTCTACTCTCTCTCTCTCTACCGATTTGTCTTGCCAACAACCAGTTCTCACTTGCGATGGGCTTGATGGACGTAGAAGGTCGGTGTTTGATCATGAAGCGAAAATGGATAAAGCAGAGTGTATGAATGGATGAAGTACAACATATGAAGGAAGAAGAAGTTGTCCATTCGTATCAGATCCATAGGAGGTAGGTTGTTCGTATACTCTATTTTCCATAAACCAAATAGTGTTGTGGTTCCTTCTAATTGGGTATTCATTTGTTGTTGACTATGTTCATATATATATATATATATATATCAACTTGTTTGTTTTTCAAATTTGTATATTCCAACTTGTCAAAGAAATTGACTATGAGATTTGTATATTCCCAGTCTGTTTGATTATGCACTGAAGGTGTTTGTTGTTATGCTTGTGAGAAGTGGTTAGTAAAATTTCTCTGGCCATATTTGCAGAGAATTTTTATAAACATATAAAATTTGGTTAAAACATAGAGAAAATTTGAAAACCTAGAAAAATTTCAATTCTCTTTGAACAAAGCTAGAGAAATTTATGAACAAAGCAAGAGAAAATTCAATTTTCTCTAGATTTCTCTAGTTTGAACCTAGAAAAATTATCCTTTCAGTCAGTCAGTCAGTCTCTCTCTCTCTCTCTCTCTCTCTCGCGCGCGCGCGCACGAAAGTGATATCAAAGCCTAATGGCTCAATAGGAACCATTCAATATTGGATGGATGGTTGTATGAAATATCTTCCAGAATTTCTCTGAGAAGTCCAGAGAAATTCCCAGAAAAGTTATGAAAATATTGGATGTCTTTTATGTTATAAAATCTTAATATCAGGGATCTTAAAAAAAATCCCCTAACTTTAACAAATTAATTAGCTTAGATACATATATATATATATATATCAAATTTTTGTGCTGAGTTGATATATTAATGTTTGGGTCAGGATAAGACAGACAAGTTCGGGTTGCAACGAGTACTCGGGCGAGTGTAGACAACTCTCAGCACAACTCAAGGGCATGAACAATCTCACAAACTATCTAAACTCACCCAAGTCAGACACCTAATTATCTCTAGTTGGGGTTAAGAGTCGGTTGGTACCTTGCCTACCTTTTCTAATCTTCTCTCTTTGTTTTATTGATATCTCCTTTGGTTTAGCATCTATAAATATTAAAACAAATTTACTGACAATAAAAAGTAGGTAACTCCAATATGTAGTTGTTATTAACATTTTAATGTCTACCAATGCCTTGTTTATTGGAGAGTTTCAACTACTACAATGTCACGCTTTCGAAATATCCACTTCTTGTGTTGTTAGATTTTTTTTCCCTTACAAAATGTAAGAGGGGAAATTGAGAGGGAGAATTATGAGCTGGAATGGGCCATGGTAAAGGCCGGGCAAATTGAGGGCCGAGCGCGTTTGGGCCGTGATAGCTTGGGCCTGTCCGGAGGTGGTTCTTCTTGGTTGAGACCCAGGGCCATGTTGGGACCAAGCTACTTGAGCTACTCGGCCGAGATGATCCCTGCCATTCGGGATTCCACGGTTCGCGCATTTAGCTCGGCAGGAAGGGCTTCGGTTTACCAGATCGACGTGTATTGAGCTCAGTTATGCCAGAATGCAACCGAGCACGGTCGTTATGGAGCGCGACGAGTGGAGCACTCGGACTGTCACGACCCAAACCCGCCTCTATGGGTTTAGGCCATAACCGGCCAGTAATCACGAGATTACCTGCGGCCTCAAATCAAAACAAACATAACTCAACAGAGTAAAAGGGGCCAAACGGAAGCAAAATTTAAAACTTTGTCCATAGAGCTGTGCTTACATAGCACATTAAAATAAACCACACATATATGCATTAATAACTCACAACAAAAATACAGCACCATAAAGTTCTATACAAACAGGATCATCCAAAACTAAGTCACCCAAGAAAACTATATACAGACATATACAAAGACTTCGCCAACATGACAACATGGAACAAATGACAAAAAGGCGAAGACGAGTCTCGTGCGTGAGACACATGGGCTGACTCTCCAAAACCCGGTTGTTCCGTACAGACTTCACTGGGGCTGGGTCTAGATCTCTCTTGGCTCACCTACAAACACATGAATGAGCGTGAGCGAAAGCCCAATGAATAATATCAAATAAAGAAAATGCATTGGAATATCATACATCAGACGGCCTTGGGCCCAATTCATTCATGTCAAACTGGCCTTTGGCCTTTCCAAATTTCCCAATCAAATTGGCCTTTTAGGCCTTTCAAACTTTCATATCAAACTGGCCTTTTAGGCCTTTCAAACTTTCATATCAAATTGGGCTTTTAGACCTTTCAAACTTTCATATCAAACTGGCCTTCTAGGCCTTTCAAACTTACATATCAAACTGCCCTTCTAGGCCTCTCAAACTTTCATATCAAACTGGCCTTCCAGGCCTTTCAAACTTTCATATCAAACTTTGTCCACCGTTCACATTAACGAACTTTACAAAACTTACGTAGAAGTAAGCAATTGGACAACAATATAATTCAGATGTTACTTACAGTGATCAGCTTGTGGATTTGCCCTGAAGCTTTCTCACTACCCAAACTTGTCCCTATGGGTTTACCACCATAACCGGCCAGTAATCCGAGATTACCGAAGGCCTGCTTAACAGTAAGACAGTAATACAGACTACAGGGGCTGGCGGAAGCCAAAACAGTAATTAAAAGATGTCCAATAAGCTGTGATAGCCTGTATGCAAAAAGACTTTTCACACACATATATATATATATATATAATCAGTACCAAAATAGTATGTACAATATATACAATCATTCAGGACAGGGACTTAATCCCTATTAGAACAGTACAGTATAACATCATTCAGTCTATACAGAACATAAACAAAAAGGAGCAAAACTAAAACACCCCAAGCAGCCTCAGCTTGAACAGTTCTGGAACCTTAAAGTGAGGCACAAAGGTTGGCTTGACAAAACAGGAGTTAAGCTTGACACCCCTAGCAACGGTTCGGTGCCTGAACACCTACATATATATATGAGCAGTGAGCTAAAACCCAGTGAATAACATATGCGTAAAGAGGTTAAGAATGAATGTCCTTTCAGTATTAAAACAGTCATTTAAACAGTATATCAGTCATTCAGTTTGTGGCTCATATTTCAGGCCATAACAGTCATTCAGAAACTATAATAGTCATATGTGGCACATCTAATAACAAAGCAGTACAGTAGGTCTTAACAGACCGAGCAGTCAATGATGGCCATCAGTAATGGTTCCAAACATGGGAACCAACAGAGATCTCTGTAACAGTAGCAGTAACAGTTCAGTAACAGTATATTGCTATGGATGCCACGAATACAGTTCACAAATAGGACATCATTCATTCAGTAACGGTATCATTTCAGAAAACAGTACAGTTCAATTGTTCAACAGATAATCATTATTGAACATATCTTTACAACACTGTTACTCACAGAGTTCTGGGCTACAGATAAGCTAGTACGCGTCATCGGATGCCAACCCTACACAGTTACAGAGTGAACACACACTAAGCTACACAGTTGGGAAATAATAACTTAACCCCTATCTTGACTCGGTATGGTTCTACATCAATATCCCCATTAAGATGCCTTAAACTAGGCCTAAGAATGCCTAGAATGGAATGAGGATGCAAAGATGCACTTTAAAAACGTTTTCAAAATTTTCAGAAAACAGAGGTCCCGCTCGAGCATGGGTTTCCCCGCTCGAGCGGACACGCAAACAAAAGTCTCTGCTCGAGCGTAAACTTTCCCGCTCGAGCGGACTGCAAAAGTACTGGATTGGTGAAATTTACGTTCGATGGGTGCTCGACACCCGCTCGAGCATGTGACATAAGCCCCCGCTCGAGCGTACATTATTCCGCTTGAGCGGACTACAAATCAAAACAAAAGTGCTGGTTGCATGAATTTCCCGCTCGAGCGCCACTTTTCCCGCTCGAGTGGGAGTCCAAAATCTGGAATTTCCAAATTTGAACCTCAAGCTCAAAATCAAGTTTCAATGCATCAAATTCGATCCTTTAGGACTAATTTTCTAGAAAACACTTCAAAACTCATAATATGACATATTTCAAAGATCAATTTGAGAAATCAAAGCCCAAAGGTAGTTCAATTAACATGATTTTAAACCAAAGTCCAAGAACAATATTTCAAATGTGACATGCATGTCTTTAATCAAATTCAAAGCTCAATTACTTGCTCAAATGAGCTCAATTGCCTCAAAAACAAGATCAATTCTTGTACTAGAACCATAATATGAACATGCATGTAACAATTTCCATGGAAACAACCTCAATATGCTAGAACATGTACATGCATGCATGGATTAAGCTTCAATTCAACATATTATGACCAATTCTAGACTTAAATCACTAGAGGCTCATGAACCATGCAAGAATCAACTCAAATACACAATTAAAAGGAAGAACTCGCTACCTTAAGTCTTAAGTCTAGAGTTTGGAAGCACAATCATGCAAATTTCCTTCAATTCTACCAAGTTTCCAAGCCAAAATGAGATGAAATCAAGCTATCTCCCTATTCTCTCTCTCTCTCTCTCTCTCTAGTCAATTTTGCTTAGAAATGGCTGATGAAATGAAATGGTAGTGCCAAACAAATTAATCAAATACATAGCCTAGAGTTGTCCACTAAGTGGCAATATTGAAAATAACCCAATTAATGTAATTTATCATTATTAAATCTAATTTAATCATACCCAATCAAATTTCAATTAAATATGTCATAAAATCATATAAATCTTAATTAGCACAAAACATCAATCAATTTCAAATTCGGCCGCCGATAAGGCTTTCAATTTGCAGTTTAAAGCATAAAACATGAACAGATGCATTTAACAGTCAACAGATAGAAATGCAAATAACACAATATATTCATGCAATTAATTCGGAATATCAGTCTAATCAGTTACTTATCCAATTCAGTCACAGTCTAGCAGTAAGCAGTGGTGTTATCAATAAACAGTGGTGAGGGTTGTTACAAGCTTGATCCTACATATCACAAAACACATATGGGTTACGAATAATTCAATCCGTTCTTTAATTCACATATTCCTCTTTAGGCTCCATTCTTATCTCTTTAATCCAATTACAATGCTCAATGTATGCCTAAGAGTGCTTAGAAGTGAAAGGGAATGGAAAACAGAACACAGAATGCATTTTCAAAATTTCAGAAAACAGGGTCCCCACTCGAGCGTGGGTTTCCCCACTCGAGCAGACCCTTGAGGCCTACAAAAGTGTTGGTTATGTCATTTTTACGCTCGAGCGTGGAACTTGGACGCTCGAGCGGAAGTCCATCCTACGTAGCTCCCCACTCGAGCGTGGACTTCCCCAATCGAGCGGACATCATGATCTGCAGAAAATACTGGGAGCACGAAATTCACTCTCGAGCGGCGGTTTCCCTGCTCGAGCGGGCATCAAATTTCTGGGTTTTCCAGAATGTGTTCTTGAGCTCAAATTCGACATTTCAACCACATTTATTGCATATGATGGCTCAAATCTCACATATGCATGTACTAACATGGTACCAACACCAAATTACGACACAATAGAGTTCAATTTCACGAATTGATCACATGCATGCCCCAAATTAACTCAAACTCATGCATTCAAGGTTCCCATTTTTAATAAACAACATGCATGCCCATTTTGACTTTCATTTTCACTTCTAATGATGCAATTAGTGCTCATTCCCATGAAACTCAACAAAAACATGCTTGCATGTGGGATTACACTTCCAATCTTTCATAATTTACAATTTACATGCTAGATTTTGTGATTCCATAGGTATTCTTTACATGCATGCACATATCAAGCTTTCATTCCAACAAAACCAACTCAACTCATGCTCTTGGTTACAAACAAACCTTGAACACACAAGATTACACATTAAACTCATGAATTCAAGAATCAATTGCTTACCTAGAAGCCCAATCTATGGTTAATTCTTGCACTAGACTTCAAATATCCAAGCTTGAGTCAAAATTGCACAAGTCCCACCTTTCTATCTCTATGGCCGGCTCCCTCTCTCTCTCAAGGCACCAAAATCAGATTTTTTTTTTAGTTCAAAAGAGGCAATGAGAGTGTATATGGCCTCACACATAAGGCCCCACTAACTATTATTTAATAACATTAAATAATTGGGCACTAAATCATTAATTTAACCAATTTAATCCGACCCGAATAAATTTTCAATTAAATTTCACCGTAGGCTCTAAAAATTACGCTAATCATAACGGCGCAATCAATTTCGGGTTCTGTGGCCGATAAGGCCCTCAATTTAATTTCCAAAGTAGATAATCAAACAGATATTCCTACGGTGAACAGATATAAATTCAAAACCACATATTTTCATACAATGGCACATTAAATCATATTAAACACATAATCATACTCAAATTAAGGACCAATTAACACATTACGGAACAGGGATATCACAGTCTTCCCCTCTTTAGGAAGTTTGGTCCTCCAAACTTAATTTACCTTCATCAGGAAACAAATGTGGATAACGTAGTCGTATTTCCTCCTCTTTTTCCCATGTAGCATCTGTCTCATAATGTTCCTTCTATTCCACTTTCACCATTGGGATGGACTTGCTTCTCAATTGTTTCACTTGCCGATCAACAACTCGTTCCGGCCATTGGGCGTATTCCATATTTTCATCAATAGCTACTCGGTGATAATCAATCATATGAAACGGGTCTCAAAGGTAGCCCCTCAACATCAACACATGAAACATGTTATGGCTTTGTTCGAATCCCGGTGGCAAAGCAACTCTATAGGCAACTGGACCAAGCCTTTCCAAAATTTGAAACGGCCCAATGTAACGGGGCGACAACTTGCCCTTCTTTCCAAACCTGACTTGGCTTTTCATCGGAGAAACACGGATGAACACATGGTCGCCAACATCATACTCAAGAGGTCTTCTCTGAACATCTGCATAATTCTTTTGTCGGTCCTGAGCTGTTTTGAGCCTTTGCCGAATGATCTTGATTTTCTCATAAGTGTCTTGCACAATTTCAGGCCCAAATAAAGCTCTATCCCCGACTTCTATCCAACAAATAGGTGATTTACACCTTTTACCATACAAAGCCTCATATGGTGCCATACCGATGCTGGAGTGGAAGCTGTTATTATAAGCAAATTCTGCAAGTGGCAAATAGTCTTCCCAACTCCCCTGAAATCCAAAGCGCACATCCGAAGCATATCTTCCAGAGTCTGTATTGTTCGTTCTGATTGCCCATCTGTCTATGGGTGGAATGCAGTACTGAACCTTAATTCTGTCCCCATAGCTTCCTGCAAACTCTTCCATAATCTAGATACAAATTTCGAATACCTATCCGACACAATAGATACCGGAAACTCTGTGTAAACGGACAATCTCATCAACATAAATAATAGCCAATCTATAAGCATTAAACATAGTCTTGACAGGCAGAAAATGTGCAGATTTAGTCAGTCTATCAACTACAACCCAAATAGAATTCATACCTTGAGAAGCCTGAGGTAGGCCAACAACAAAATCCATAGTCACATGTTCCCACTTCCATTCAGGAATAGGGAGAGGTTGAAGTAGACCTCCTGGTTTCTGATGTTCAGCCTTAACTTGCTGACACTAAAGACACTTGGACACATATTCTACAATCACTTTCTTCATTTTAGGCCATCAATAGGTTTGTTTCAAATCTCAATACATTTTATTGTTACCCGGATGCATAGCAAATACGGATCTGTGGGCTTCTTCTAAAACCCTTTTCTTTAGTTCCGAAATGTCTAGGACACACATTTGGTTTCGAAATCTCAACACTTCATTTACAATACTGAACTCTGCTTTCGCACTTGTCTCGAATTCATCAATCACTTTCTTGAGGAATTCATCCTCTTTCTGTTTCTGCTTAACTTCATCAATGATTGCCGGCTCAGCTGTAATAGCGGCTATCAATCCACCCTATTCACGTATTACCACTTCAGTTTCAGATTTCTCAAAATCTTGCAAGATCTCTCTCTGTTCAGTGAGCAAACAAGCCATACTCCCCATTAATTTTCTGCTCAAGGCATCAGCAACTGTGTTAGCTTTCCCGGGGTGATACTGAATCTCTAGATCATAATCCTTTATCAGTTCGAGCCATCTCCTCTGTCGCATATTTAACTCCTTCTACGTAAAAAAGTATTTCAGACTTTTGTGACCCGTGTAGACTTCACACTTTGCCCCATACAGATAATGCCGCCAGATTTTCAAAGCAAAAACAACTGGGGCCAATTCTAAGTCATGTGTTGGGTAGTTTTTCTCGTGCAGTCTCAATTGTCGGGAGGCATAAGCAATAACCTTCCCGTTCTGCATTAGCACACAACCCAAACCTTTATAAGATGCATCACTGAAAATTACAAAATTTTTCGTACCTGGCGGTAGTGTCAACACTGGTGCAGTGGTCAATCTCGTTTTCAATTCATGAAAGGCTAATTCTCTTTCATCATTCCACTCAAAAGGTTGCCCTTTGCGTGTCAGTTGGGTAAGGGGCACAGCTATTTTCAAAAAATCTTTCACAAACCTCCTGTAGTACCCAGCTAAACCCATAAAACTGCGAACTTCTATTACGTTGGTCGGTGCAGGCCAATTCACAATTGCCTCTATTTTCTGTGGGTCCACTGAAATCCCTTCCTTGTTGATCACATGCCCTAAGAAAACAACTTCATCCAACCAAAACTCACATTTCTTTAGTTTAGCAAACAATTTCCTTTCCCTAAGTATCTGCAGGACAGTTCTCAAATGCTGTTTGTGTTCAAGTCTATCTTTAGAATATATCAAAATATCATCAATAAAAACCACAACATATTCATCAAGGTAGGTTTTAAAAATTTGGTTCATTAAGTCCATAAATGCTGCCGAAGCATTAGTCACTCCAAAATGGCATAACAAGAAACTCAAAATGTCCATACCTCGTTCTGAATGCAGTTTTCTCAACTTCCTCTACCTTAACCGTCTGCTGATGATACCCGGATCTCAAATCAATCTTAGAGAACACCTGTGATCCTTGCAACTGGTCAAATAGGTCATCAATACGGGGTAGGGGATATTTGTTCTTTATTGTTACCTTGTTCAATTCTTGATAATCGATGCATAGGCGTAGGGTCCCATCCTTCTTTTTCACAAATAATACTGGTGTACCCCAAGGCGAAGTGCTGGGTCGAATAAACCCCTTGTTAAGCAGGTCTTGCAACTGTTCTTTCAATTCTTTCATTTCGGCAGTAGCCATTCTGTAGGGAGTTTTAGAAATGGGCTTGGTGCCTGGCACAGTTTTAACAGTAAACTCTATTTCCCTATCTACCAATTCCCTTGGTAATTCATTTGGGAACACATCTAGAAATTCTCTAACGATAGGGATATCATTCAATTCAACATTCACAGATTGTTCAGACAACACATAACACAAATAACCCTGGCACCCTTTCCTGATCAGTTTACATGCTTTCATTGCAGATATCAAATATGGTGGAGGCACTACCCCATTACCCACAAACACAATCTCTTTCTGTTCTGGTAGTTTAAACACAACCCGTTTTGTCACACAATTAATGGTGGCACAATATTTGGTCAACCAGTCCATGCCCAAAATTACATCAAAGTGTCTAAAATTCAAGGGCAACAAATCCACATATAGGATAGCATCCTCAACACGCATATCGCAAAACCGGTATATAGATTCACACAATACAGATTCCCCAGATGGAGCAGACACACATAGCAGATATGGTAGTAATTCTAAGGGTCTATTCAATCTAGATGCAAATGCATATGTCACAAAAGATTGTGTGGATCCGGAGTCAATTAACACAAAAGCATCCTGATTACATATAGAAATAGTACCTGAGACAACTGCATTGGCATTCCGCGTATCGCCTGGAACAAGCGCAAAAACTCTCCCCTATCTCACTGTATCTCCGGCGGGAGTAAACCTCGTAGCATTTCCTGGTTTTGGGACTGACGCTGTCGAACTAGCAGCAAATTTTCCACTGTTCTGTTTGCAATCTCAGGCCATATGCCCTTGTTTCCCACATTTGAAACAAGCTCCTGACACATGGTAACAAACTCTACGGTGCCTTTTGCTACAAACATTGCACATGGGAGATGTGTCTTGGGAAGAATTTGAAGTATTTGAGGAGCCCGTATTCTACTTTTTCGAAAATTTCTTCTTCGAAAAGAAGCCTTGCCTTTTGTTGCCTTTCCATTATGTTGTTGGCTTAGCCTGTCGGGCTATGTTTGCCTCTGATATTATGGCCCTGTCTAGCACCTCGATGTAGGTTTCTAGCTTCAAGACACTCACCCTTTCTAATATGTCACTTGGAAGCCCACCTTCAAAATGTCTCACCTTCTTATAGTCCGTATCGATCACGTGTGGCACAAACCTAGTCAATTCAGTGAACTTGGCCTCATACTCTGCTGCAGTCATACTGTCTTGCTTTAGTTCCATAAATTCTACCACTTTCCTATCCCGAACACACTGCGGGAAATACTTGTCGTAGAAAATTTCCAGAAATTTTGCCCAATCAGCATCTTTGTAACTCTCACGCATCAACATCCACCATCTTCTTACTTCGTGTTCTAGCATAAAGGTGGCTAGAAGCACTTTCTGTGTCTCCGAACACGGGAACACTTCAAACAGTTTTTCAATGCCGAGGACCCAAGCTTCAGCTTTCAAAGAATCTAATCCACTATGGAATTGTGGTGGTTTCCTTTTCTTGAACTCTTTGGTGAGAGCTATAGTTCGGTCATCATTCTGATTATCTAGCATAGGAGGTGCCGAAGGCGGAGGTGGAGGATGTGGTTGATGCCACTGTTGTTGCCATTTCTGTTGTTGCCTCAATGTCTCTGCCATTTCCTGAATCAATCTTTCCATTCTATCTAGTCTAGCAGTAGAAGATTCCTCTATCTCACCACCTCTCGTTCTCACTATCTGATTAAACTTGCATTATACTTTATACAAAAGATACACAGATATGCATATATTAAAGAGCATACATAATCAAATAATTTGAAATGCAAGCAGTTCACAAACTTATAACACATAGTTGTTCATGTTTAACAGTCAAGCGTATTCTTGATGCTTTCAATTTCAAACTTATCATATGAATGCATCCTAGATCTTTTCAAGACGCTTATTGCTCTTTTGGACAAGTGTGTGAGTTATTAACTCGTGTTCTGATACCACTCTGTGACGACCCGAACCCGCCCCTATGGGTTTAAGCTATAACCGGCCAGTAATCACGAGATTACCTGCGGCCTCAAATCAAAACAAACATAACTCAACAGAGTAAAAGGGGCCAAACGGAAGCATAATTTAAAACTTTGTCCATAGAGCTGTGCTTACATGGCACATTAAAATAAACCACACATATATCCATTAATAACTCACAACAAAAATACAACACCATAAAGTTCTGCACAAACAGGATCATCCAAAACTAAGTCACCTAAGAAAACTATATACAGACATATACAAAGACTTCGCCAACATGACAACATGGAACAAATGACAAAAAGGCGAAGACGAGTCTCGTGCGTGAGACACATAGGCTGACTCTCCAAAACCCGGTTGTTCCGTACAGACTTCAATGGGGTTGGGTTTGGACCTCTCTTGGCTCACCTACAAACACATGAATGAGCGTGAGCAAAAGACCAGTGAAGAATATCAAATAAAGAAAATGCATTGGAGTATCATACATCAGATGGCCTTGGGCCCAATTCATTCATGTCAAACTGGCCTTTGGCCTTTCCAAATTTTTCTATCAAATTGGCCTTTTAGGCCTTTCAAACTTTCATATCAAACTGGCCATTTAGGCCTTTCAAACTTTTATATCAAACTGGCCTTCTAGGCCTCTCAAACTTTCATATCAAACTGGCCTTCTAGGCCTCTCAAACTTTCATATCAAACTGGCCTTCTAGGCCTTTCAAACTTTCATATCAAACTTTGTCCACCGTTCACATTAACGAACTTTAGAAAACCTACGTAGAAGTAAGCAATTGGACAACAATATAATTCAGATGTTACTCACAGTGATCGGCATGTGGATTTTCCCTGGAGCTTGATCCTACATATCACATAACACATATGGGTTACGAATAATTCAATCCGTTCTTTAATTCACATATTCCTCTTTAGACTTCATTCTTATCTCTTTAATTCAATTACAATGCTCAATGTATGCCTAAGAGTGCTTAGAAGTGAAAGGGAATGGAAAACAGAACACAGAATGCATTTTCAAAATTTCAAAAAACTGGGTCCCCGCTCGAGTGGACCCTTAAAGCCTGCAAAAGTGTTGGTTATCTCGTTTTTATGCTCGAGCGTGGAACTTGGACGCTCGAGCGGAAGTCCATCCTACATAGCTCCCCACTCGAGCATGGACTTCCCCGATCGAGCGGATATCATGGTTTACAGACAATACTAGGAGCACGAAATTCACTCTCGAGCGGCGGTTTCCCCGCTCGAGTGGACATCAAATTTCTGGGTTTTCCAAAATGTGTTCTTGAGCTCAAATTAGACATTTCAACCACATTTATTGCATATGATGGCTCAAATCTCAAATATGCTTGTACTAACATGGTACCAACACCAAATTACAACACAATAGAGTTCAATTTCACGAATTGATCACATGCATGCCCCAAATTAACTCAAACTCATGCATTCAAGGTTCCCATTTTTAATAAACAACATGCATGCCCATTTTGACTTTCATTTTCACTTCTAATGATGCAATTGGTGCTCATTCCCACGAAACTCAACAAAAACATGCTTGCATGTGGGATTACACTTCCAATCTTTCATAATTTACAATTTACATGCTAGATTTTGTGATTCCATAGGTATTCTTTACATGCATGCACATATCAAGCTTTCATTCTAACAAAACCAACTCAACTCATGCTCTTGGTTACAAACAAACCTTGAACACACAAGATTACACATTAAACTCATGAATTCAAGAATCAATTGCTTACCTAGAAGCCCAATCTATGGTTAATTCTTGCACTAGACTTCAAATATCCAAGCTGGAGTCAAAATTGCACAAGTCCCTCCCTTCTATCTCTATAGCCGGCTCCCTCTCTCTCTCAAGGCACCAAAATCAGATTTTTTTTGAGTTCAAAAGAGGCAATGAGAGTGTATATGGCCTCACACATAAGGCCCCACTAACTATTATTTAATAACATTAAATAATTGGGCACTAAATCATTAATTTAATCAATTTATTCCCACCAGAATAAATTTTCAATCAAATTTCACCATAGGCTCTAAAGATTACGCTAATCACAACGGGGCAATCAATTTCGAGTTCTGTGGCCGATAAGGCCCTCAATTTAATTTCCAAAGCAAATAATCAAACAGATATTCCTACGGTGAACAGATAGAAATTCAAACCACATATTTTCACACAATGGCACATGAAATCATATTAAACACATAATCATACTCAAATTAAGGACCAATTAACACATTACGGAACAGGGATATCACACGGACTCATTATGCAGTATGGTTGTGTGAGGCCGAGGTGATGCCGTCGGGCTGCCGAGCTCCCACTAATGTAGTCTTCCGGTTTGGTTACGTGGTGAATTCTAGATTTGTGCTGATAGATGGGAGAGCAGCTCCACGTGTCAAGAGGCATTGGGAGCGGATTTGAGCGCAGAAAGTATATAAGCATGACTGCGCCCCCCGTGCTGGGGATGGAACATCATTTGGTGAGAACAACCTAAACACTAAACTCTCTCCTCTCTCTCTATATCCCTGAGTATGTGCTAACTTGACCGTCGGAGGGGTTTTCCGGCCACACACCGCCGGGTTGCTCACCGCCGTTGTGTTTGCAGGTCGTTCGGACAGACGAGGAGCTTGGACGAAAGGAGTACGGACATCACCGAATATTTGCTCCCCGTACAATTGGCGCCATCTGTGGGAAGTTTGATTGACAAAACCTTGTCTTCCAAGCTCTTCTGATCGCCTTCCATGGCGAACAATGACGAGATACCGTTATTCGCCATCGACGGTGTTACCCCGGAGTCAGTCAGACGGAGAGACGGACTCCCCGCCATTCGAAACATGGCGGGCCTGGAGACTTTCCCAAGAGGACATTCAAAAGACGCGCGGGATAAGCGCGGTAGAAGTTTTGGTAACTCTCGGAGCCCAAACGGGCACTGGCGGCAAAGAGTATCGCACGCTAGGCATCTGGAGCACAAGTTAAGGGACTAAGACGCCGTCATCCAGAGAATGGCGGCGGAGATGGAAGATCTCAAACGGCATGTCAAAGGGAAAGGTGTTGTTGGAGTGGGAGACCACAGTGAGTGCACCCAACCCCGCTGTTTAGGCAGTCAGAGCCAGCGGCACACTCCTTTCCTTTCCATCACCAAAAGCTACAAGGTTGGAGAATCCGACGCGCCTGTAGAGAAGTCTAGCGGGCAAGATAGTACCTATCAACCCTCACGTTCGGCGACGACGTCGAGGTATTCCTATTCCGCTCGCTCAGAGGACTTGCGGGCAGTCTTGAAGGAGCAGGCTCGCCGGTGGGAGACTCAAAGGGTGTCAGTGCTCCAGCGGCTATCTTACGGGGGCCGCGCCAGTGAAGAGGTCATAATGCCACCACCCCGCCCAGCCGTGCCTCTCCCTCTCGACACAGATTTGGCGAGGCTGAACACCACCCCCTTCTCCCTTGAGATTGAAACCACACTGCTCCCCGCGGGCTTTCACTAGCCAAACTTTACGCTCTACGACGAAAAAACCGATCCATACATGCATGTAAGCCACTTCCGGCAGGTCATGGCCGGACATAGGCGCAATGATGCTCTTATGTGCCTTATCTTCCCGTTGAGTTTGGGTGAGCTGGGCCTGAAATGGTTTGAGAGGCTGCCGGAGGGAAGTATCGAAAGGTAGCAGCAGTTGGTAGAAGCCTTTGTAACTCGTTTCAAAACCAACACTAAAACGCCAAAAGAGGTGGAACACATTCTCAATGTCAAAATGGAGTCGAGCGACACACTCAAGGCATACAACTCCAGATACTGGGAAACCTTCAATGAGATTTTAGATTGCCCGATTAACCTGGTAATCACCCAATATAAGCGCGGTCTCCCGGTTGGACATAGGCTGCGGGACTCGCTTACCATGAACCAGCCGACATCTATGGGCCAACTAATGCAGCACATCCGAGTAGAGGATGATGCGGCACCGTCCACTACGAAGACAACTCCGGTGGTAACAGACAAGAGGTCGGCTGGCAAGGTACACGCGGTCGGACAGGAGTCTAACCATCCAAATGATTGCACCGAGGAATCTGACCAAGGGTCGAATCGTCGAAACCGGGGAAGAGGATGTCAGAATGACTGAGATGAATACCCCCGCGATGACATAGCTGATGCCAACAGAAGGTTGAAAGCTCGGACGGGCATCACCACGGTCTTTAAGATTCCAATCTATCACATACTTAGTGAAATTCATGACGAGGATTACGTCTGGTTTCTTGCTAAGTTAGGCAACGCGCAAAAAGGCTTCAATCCACGGTACCGCTGCACATATCACCAGGAGCGAGGACACCGGATGGAGGACTGTTTGCCTCTGAAGCAACACTTGGAGGAGTTAGTCGCAGCCGGACACTTGGATCTTTACATTGATGGGGGTTTTAAGGCCGCACATCCTGCCCCGGTTGATCCGCATGGACCGGATGACTTGGAGACGCCCCCTCAAGGAGTGGTTAATGGGATCCACGGCATAGTGGAGCCGGCGCATGTATGCGAGCTCCGAGGAATGATCAAAAAGGCTGAACAATGAGGAAAGTTTTGTCAATCCAGCCCGCGATCAAAAGGGGGAAGACCGAGCAAAAAGACGTGATTAGTTTCTCCACCAGGGACCTAGAGCGCATTCAAATGCCACACAACGACGCCCTAGTGGTCACCCTTCGCGTCAAAGAGTTCGATGTCAAGCGCATCTTAATTGACCAGGGAAGTTCGGTTGAGATTATGTACTACGATGCGTTCAAGCAACTCAAACTCCGTGATACAGACTTGGCTCCAGCGACTTCGCCACTGGTAGGTTTCAACTCGCAACCGGAATGGCCTTTGGGAAAGATAATTTTACCGATCAAAGCCGGAACCGTGGTCAAGTAGGTGGAGTTCTGGGTACTGCACGTGCCGTCTACATACAATCTGATCCTCAGTAGGGGATGGCTTCACGCTATGCAAGCTGTAGCATCGACCTACCACCAGGTTATGAGATTCCCCTTCGCTATAGGGGAAATTGAGGAAATTTGGGGAGATCAAGTCATGTCGAAGCAATGCTTCGTGGTAGTAAATGGGAGCCGGGCTGTCAAAGGCTTCGTCCAAATGATCGAAGGACCGGAGGATCAGGGAGTCCTTGAAGATGTGGGCGCCAAGGCCGAGGACAAAGCTGTTGAAGAGTTGGTAGAAGTGCGGATTGACACGGAAAGTCCGAACACGTTCTTTCTATTCGGATCAAGCCTTACCGCCCAAGGAAAGACCGAGATGGTAGAGTTCTTGATGGCAAATATTGAAGTCTTCGCATGGTCACCCTACGACATGCCTAGCATCGATCCAAGCTTTATTTGTCATCACCTCAATGTTTTCCCCCATGCACGGCCGATCATCCAGAGATCGAGAAGATCGGCGCTGCACCACGCCGAGGTAGTCATAGAGGAGGTAAGGAACTTGCTTGAGGCACGGGCTATTCAGGAAGTGCACTACCCTCGGTAGATTTCAAATACGGTCGTAGTGCCCAAGAAGAATGGAAAGTGGTGTGTTTGCATCGACTACAAGACCGTCAACCGAGCTTGCCCTAAAGACAGCTGGTGGATTTAACGGCTGGACATGAAAGGCTCAGTTTCTTGGATGCCTACTGCGGTTATCATCAGATTGCCACGCATGGCCCCGACCGAGAGATGACCTCTTTCACCACTCCAAGGGGACTCTTCTACTATCAAGTCATGCCTTTTGGTTTGAAGAACGCCCGGCAACTTTCCAAAGGATGGTGACCAAAATGTTCGCCCCTCTGCTAGGCCGGACAATGGAGGCTTACATTGACGACATGGTGGTCAAAAGCAGGCATCAGGCAGACCACTTGTCCGACCTAGTCGAGATGTTCGCCATTCTCAAACAGCACAAGTTACGCTTGAATGCGTCCAAGTGTGCCTTCGGCGTGGGATCCGAGAAATTCCTAGGCTTCCTAGTCACAAACCAAGGCATCGAGATAGACCCCACACAAATCAGAGCCGTACAAGAGTTAAAGCAGCCAAACTCGGCGAAGGACGTGCAGCATCTTGCCGATATGGTAGCCGCGCTTAACAAATTCATAAGTCGGTCATCAGATCGCTGCCGCCCTTTCTTTCGAGCCTTAAAATCCAAGTTTTCATGGGACAAGGAACGTGACAAGACTTTGGTCGAGGTAAAGGCGTATTTGTCTTATGCTCCATTATTGGTGACACCAAAGCCTGGCGAAGAACTATGCCTTTATCTGGCCGTCTCTCAGCATGCAGTTAGCGCGATGCTTGTCTGGTCAGAAGGCATCTAGCATTTCCCCATTTTTTACGTGAGTAAAACCTTGCTACCGGCAGAGTCGAGATACTTGCAGCTGGAAAAACTTGCCTTGGCGTTGATGATAGCCTCAAGGAAATTGGCGCACTATTTTCATGCTCACACAATCATCGTTTTGACCGAGTTCCCCCTCAAAGCCTTGTTCAAGCGGGCAGATTTCTCCGGTCGAATCCTCAAGTGGGCGGTCGAATTGGGACAATTTGACGTCAAGTTCCAACCACGAACTGCCATTAAAGCATAGACCTTGGCCGATGTCGTTGCTGAATTCTCACCTGGCATTCATTCAGTATGCCCGGTGGATCTTGCCACGGCAACTGAGGAGGTGAATGCAGGCTCAACCGAAATTACACAGCTGGGCGATGTTGGCGACGCGAAACTTGCGCGCCCCAGCGTAGAACCTCCAGCCGACATGATACTGCAGCCCGGCGATTTGGCGACGGACTTAGGCATAACAGACCAACCTGTTGGGTCTGGTGCCACATCATTAAGGGGAGAGGAAGTGGAACCGGTCAGCATTGAACCTGAAGCCGAACAGCCGAGCGACCGCGATCCCAACAACCTTCAAGCCTCCCAGGACCCCTCAGAGTGTTGGAAGCTCTTTGTCAGCGAAATGTGGAAACTCTTTGTAGATGGAGCCTCGAACCGTCACGGTGCCGGTCTGGGCATAGTTCTGATTTCACCAGATGGTCTGACCATCGAACACTCCATCACCCTTGGGTTCCCTGCATCAAACAACGAGGCTGAGTACGAGGCGTTGTTGGCCGGGCTTAAGAGCGCCCTTTAGGTGCACGCATCCGAGCTAATGGTTTACAGCGATTCCCAACTTGTTGTCAACCAAGTGTCTGGGGTTTACGAAGCTAAAGATGACAAAATGGCAAAGTACCAAGCTCTAGTGAGAGAACACATCAAACGATTCCAGGCAATTGAGAGGGAGAATTCTGAGCTGGAATGGGCCATGGTAAAGGCCGGGCAAATTGAGGGCCAAGCGCGTTTGGGCCATGATAGCTTGGGCCTGTCCGGAGGTGGTTCTGCTCGGTTGAGGCCCAAAGCCATGTTGGGACTAAGCTACTTGGGCTTATCCATGTGGGGACCGCACTACTTGAGCTACTTGGCCGAGATGATCCCTGCCATTCGGGATTCCACGGTTCGCGCATTTAGCTCGGCAGGAAAGGCTTCGGTTTACCAACTCGACCTGTATTGAGCTCGGTTATGCCGGAATGCAACCGAGCACGGTCATTATGGAGCTCGACGAGTGGAGCACTCGGACTCATTATGCAGCACAGTTGTGTGAGGCCGAGGTGATGCTGCCGGGCTGCCGAGCTCCCGCTAATGTAGTCTGTCGGTTTGGTTAGGTGGTGATTGCTGGATTTGTGCTGACAGATGGGAGAGTAGCTCCACGTGTCAAGAGGCTAATGGGAGCAGATTTGAGTGCAGAAAGTATATAAGCATGACTGCGCCTCCCATGCTGGGGATGGAACATCATTGGGTGAGAACAACCTAAACACTAAACTCTCTCCTCTCTCTCTATATCCCTGAGTGTGTGCTAACTTGACCATTGGAGGGGTTTTCCGGCCACACACCGCCGGGAAGCTCACCGCCGTTGTGTTCGCAGGTCATTCAGACAGACGAGGAGCTTGGACGAAAGGTGTACGGGCATCACCGAATATTCGCTCTCCATACAAAAATAAATAAAGGAAAGTTGTATCACACAATTGGTCAGACTCAATCTAAGCATCACACATTTTAGTTCGAATACTCAATTATTTACTCATTGACAAATTATTTGAGTCTATTTTGAATCTGAACTATGTTTTTAATAGACAGAACTAACAAATAGAATTTGTAAATGTGCAGTTTGGTTGCACTTTGCTATTGTTGTCTTCTTGAAGCTTGCTTTTGAGGACTCTAAGGAGGAGAAGAACGATCAACCAACTCATTTATGCTTTATATATATATCCTGTTGATCATCTTCGATGTTTCTTAGGATGTCTCCTAGGTTTTATGCCTTTTTGGATATTCTAGTTAAATTGGAAGTCCTTTTTTTTTTTAAGTGTATGGGATTCTTGAAAATATCTGTTATTGTAGTTTGTGGATTTTTATTACCCTTTTTTTAATGTGAAGTGACATTACATTTATTTACAAATGAGAAATTTTTGTATGCTAATATGTGACACTTGATGTTATTTTTCACTTATATATGTCTCTTATTGTATTACGTGACATTATTTTCATTTATAAATATAGTGAATTTTATTGTCAAAAATAATTATAATAATAAAAAATATTACATAACATATATCTTATCTGTATATAAAAATTGCTCCATACAAACTATTAAGGTTCATACATGATGGATATGTTCAAGTCGTGAGGACATATCCTATCTCCTCCTGCCCCTATATCTCTACATGCATGTCCTATCATGGCCTACTCCGAATGAAGCAGAGCAAGATAAGGATCCTGTTTGGTGTAACTGTTAAAACAGATTATAAATTATACCTTAATAGATTATAGATTATGACTTTAATCAGAAGTTGTTAATCTATTTGATATAGCTGTTGGATTATAGATTTAAGTTGCTGAGTAATGTTCGTTAAATAAGCTGTGAAGTAGCTTTTTCAATTAATTTTTATTTTCTATTATTCACTATTTGTCTACATTTTTCATAAAAAAATAATAATAATATTTTATAGTCCATTTGGGTCTTTTTCTATTTTTAAAAAAATAAAAAATAAAAAAAATCTAAGAGTATAACCGTGAATCAACATGCCCATAGCAGAAGTTGATAATTAGAAGTAAGGGGTGAGCAACTTCTCAGAATTAGCTTTTTTGACTTAAAATAAGTTGTTAGAATCAGAAGCTGTTTGAAATAAGTTTAACCAAACAGTCTAAAATAACTTTTTAAAAGTCAGAAGCCATAAGTTGGCTCAAAAAAGCCCAACCAAACACCCCCAAGGATTAGGCCTGTTTGTTTTGTATCTAGGGAAATAAATTTTGAAAAAAAAAATTTAAAAATTTATTTAGTTAAAATTTAAAATAAAAGTTAAAATCATTTTTTCTTTAATATATATCAATCAATCATTTTTTTTTCTCATCTCTTTTTCTGTCACATTGTACATATCAGTCAATCATTTTTTTCTCTCACTCACATTTATTCAATTACAAAAAAAAAAATGAGTCAATTATCTAAAAGTCTTATTTACAAATGTTATGATAGCTCAGATCATATCTAAGATTTTTTAAACCAATAAGTCATATATAGTAAAATTGAGAATGTTATCAATTTTTTCCAGTTTTTAAAATTTAGAACAATATCAATTTTACATAATAATATTCCAGATAATTGTTTTTACTAACTGAGGAAAAAAAACTAGAGCATGATATTAAACGTTTTTACCCTTCTACTTATTGGTTTGATTCAACTATCCAACAAAACCGAGAACATTATCAATTTTTTTCAGTTTTAAAACTGAGAATATTATCATTTTTAACATTTTTTTTTCTAGTTTTGCACATCAATGTTCCATCATCATGCTCCTTTATAGACATAAAATTTTTAGTTTTGCCCAAAAAAAATAATTCAGTTTTTTCAAAATTTTCAAAAAAAAAAAATACTTTTTTTTTTTTTGCCCATAATTTTTTTTTTTTTGTCAATTTGAAAATTGATGTTTTAAAGTTTTGAAAATCAAAATAAATGTCAAATCATCATGTTTCTTTATAAATAATTATAAATGATGAACAATCATTATTTGAAGGACAATTCTGACTATTAAAAATTTAATGGGAGTTGAAGGTCTAAAAAATTTTAGTTAGGACTTAATGGAATATGACGTGGGTAAGCCCATAAACGCCATAGCCCACTACGAACAACCCAAGCCCATCACTTACAGCCCAACACATAACCCAGCTGGTGAAGTCCAGAACAGTTGGAATCCAACGTGGCATAAAGAGCCAATGACATTCAAACATACGGCAGGTAAAGGACAAGCCACATCAGCAGACAAAGATCTGCAAAGTTATTGCCACTGCACATCACCATTAATGCAGCCCATCACAGCATTTATTACGACAACACCTCTCCGTCGGAACAGCACCCCCTTACCCTGAACAAGGCAAGCTACAGCATAGACTTTCGGCCAAGATGGCAGGTCAGAAGGGACAGCGAAATGATGACCAAAAGATATAAGCAAACGTTGAAGACAAGAAGAAGGTTAAGTTTTCTTTCTCCCATTCATATCTCTACATTTCACTTCTCTCTTTCTCTCTAACTTGCTTGTTGGAGGGTTCGCTGGGGGACTCCTCGTTCCCCATTGAACTCCTGTGCAGGTTCTCAGGTGGGCTTGGCCATTCAGATAACGGTTGGAGAAGCGTGGACCAGTCCGGCCCATTCCCTCTGGAACCCGTTGTATCATAACTGTATTACCAGTTGGCGCCGTCAGTGGGAAAGCTTTGCTCCTCGCGCCAGTTGTGTTCACTGTCATCGGAGACCCTGTTCTAATACCCCTTTCTCGCTACCCATCGAAGTATATGGTCATGACTAGATCCATGGCTTCTCACCAAAATGCTGCCGACTACCAAGCCGACCCCCCTATAGACAACCCATTTTTGACCATCCTCAAGACTTGGACGTCACCGTTTGAACACTAGGTGATCATCCTTGTTTGTGTTCGTCTTGAGTTCCCAGAGGTCTCGGCTATGCGCCTTGCCTCAGGATCTCTCAACTCGACTGTTTTATGTCTGGTTTTGCACCAAACACTTGTGTTTTTGCTTTGGAGGGCAGGGAATGGCTTGTTGGCCATCCCCACACCTCACTGGCCATGGCTTGAGGCTACCGACCATTGGTTTGTTGCCATCGGCCAAATGTTTGGTCGACCGACCATCTTTTCTGGTCAAATAGCATTTTTGGCTGGCTGACCACTGTACATCTGCTTTTGCAGATATTTTTATGCCTGTTGTGCTAGCTGGCATACACTTTGCTCCCCTTCATACACGTGTATGGAGGGATTTCACTCTTGCTTAGCTTGTTTTGGAAGCTTTGCAAGAGTGAATCTTTATAAGAGGGAGCCTCTTCTCCCTTCCTTAGGGTTAGAAAAAAAGCTCCAGAGGTCTAGTTTTTTAGGGTTAGAAGTGTGTGTCTATTCTATCTCTATACCTCCCTCCCTTGTGAGTTAAGTGTTTGTTTGTTCTTACTATTGCACACAAACACCTACCATTACACATTTCCTTAGTTACTGAGGCATTAGAGGGTTGATCTTGGACTTTTTGAGCTGGTTTTGATCCAAGAAGAGGTCTGGTCTTGTGATCTTGGAAGTGTTCCTCAAGGGTGAGTGTTCTTGCCCTTTATTCCCCATTTTTGCATAGCTTTTTTGACTATCTTGCAACTGTTTTTAGACTTTGCATATAAATAATAAAAGTCTTGTTTTTCATTTCTTAAAATAGTTGTTTAAGGGTGTTTTGTTGTTTGGGGTTGTTTGACCCCTCTTAGGTCTTGTTTGGCCCCTCATTTTGTGCATCTTTGGTGAGCTCCGGGACCACCTCGTTTGGGCCTCCTCACCACTGAAATCTTGAGGGATTTTAGTGGTGAGGATGGTGTTTTAAGGTCCCAAGAAGGAGAGGGCCAACCCCTCTCCTTGTTGTCTTCAATATGTGCCATTTAAGCCTCATGTGTGAGCACCATTTTTTGAGACCATGTTGGCCATGTTTCAGTAGGTATTTGGTAGTATTTTGCCATGTTTTACCTCTGTTTTTACTTGGTTTAGACACACCATGCTTGCTTTGCATACTTGTCTTGTAATGCCATGATTTGCCTTAACATGTGTCTAGCATTTAGCCTATTATGCTTACTTGTTTTGGCCTAGCTTTGTGAAGCTTTTGTGCTTATTTTAGCATGCTTAAGTTCTGTTTTTGGTTCTTTTGATCGACCATGACATGCTTAGTATAGCCACCTTGCATTTTGGCTTGTTAGCCTTGAGTGTGTGAGTGTGGAGCATGCTTTACTTGCCTTGTTTCAGTGGTTTGGAACCATTTGCCATGCCATTTTAGTCCTCATGGTATGCTTGTATGCTTGCATTTGATGCCCCTTTAATGTGTTAAGAGTTTGGTGTTTCATGCCCCATGTTTGTGCTATTGTGTATGCCTCTAGGATTTGGTCATTTAGATGCCATCTAAGTGGTTCTTGGGGCTTACTTTTGCATGATTTAGGACTATTTTGATTCATTTTGGTAATTTGCTTCATATGTCATATGGCCATGGTTTAAGTCCTTGGGTTTGGTTGCATGTCTTGCTTGCATTGACAATTTGATTTGGCATCATCTTCCACATGTTTTCCAAGTTTATCATGCATACCGTATGCCCATGTTGTTCCTCTTTTAAGTGTGCTTAAAAGTTTCTTTTATGTGCATAAGTGTTGGACCATGTCTTCATGCACATTTGTATGCACATTAGCCTTTATCTTCTATGGCATTTCGCCACTGTTTTGGGACTAGTTTAGGGCTGCCCAAATTAGTATAAGTCCATTGTTTGCATGTTGTCGCATGCTCACCTTGTGTGTTGTCATATATACTTAGCCTATTGCATGTGTTGCATGCTTCAATCACTTGCATTTGGCACGCATTCTCTTGGCTAAGTTGCCTAACATGTTGTCCATGTTGCTCCTTGCATGCTTGCATGGTTAAGTTGCACATTGCATGCTTGATTAGCTTGCATAGTTATCCCATGTCTTGCATACTTATTTGCTTAGGTTGTATGCCTATTGCATGCCTACTTGTTTGCATCTCATGTTGCACACTTAGCTCACATGTCTATGTTGCACATTATTGCATGCATCTTTCACCTCTTGATCAAGCCATGATAGAGGTTGAAAGCCCCTTGGTATGTTTCTATGCATTGTATTTCATTTAAAATCAAAATGCAAGACTTGGTTCCTTGGGCCATCACGCATTGAAATGCGCGATTGGTGGTCCGAGAATCAAGGAAAGTACCCCTTTGAGTCACAAACATGATAAGGGATGTGTTGGTGCACACATTTGCTTGAAATACATTGTCATGCCTTGTTTTGCCCTCTGCTGCTGTCAAAACAGGTTTTGCAGGAAGACTTGGCCAGTCGACTATTTGGAGTGCCGACCGACCAATTATTGATGGCCGAGAGCTCAACAAATGGTCGATGACCATCCGGACATGGTCGGTGGGGTTTCCACTTGGTCGGTGGTGATCCATAGTGTCCATAGAGCATACCGTGGGAGTTATGCAATTTTCAGAGGAGCGGAGCAGGGGGAAACAGAGGCAAACTTGTGCATGGTGGTGGGTTTCCGAGCGGAACCGAGCGCGCATGCATTGGGCCCTCTTCCTGAGGCTGCTTTTACTGTTTAATTAGCTTAGTTAATTTGCTTAACTAGTTAATTGTCTGTAATATTTAATTAGCTTGATAGTTAGTTAATTTGTATATTCTTTTGGTTCCTCCGAGCGAGGGTGAATTTGCAATAAGTGTGGGTGTGTGTGTGCATGTCTTCCAACCCCCACTTCTTTCTCCCTTTTACTTACCTGCTTTTGATGGTTAGTATTAGGTCATATTTAATTTAGCATCCTTATGCTATGCATGTGTGCATCATTCATCAGTATTGCATGCACCGGGCTCGGCACATCATGTTAACTGCATAGTATTTCAAATCTAACTTGAATACGTGTTACTTGTTGCATTCCACATGCCACTCTTAGATTAGCTGAGCCTATTCTAGTGACATTCTGCATGTGATGCATTAGCCATTTTAACATGAACTAGGATCATGCATGATTGCTAACCAGTTTCTTGTTTTGGCTCGGAGTACACTGTGAGTGTTTTATGCTTTAGCATCTCGCATGTATGTGAATGTTAACAGGACAACATGCTTACCATGTAGCTATGTGTTTATGTGATATTACTGCCTAAACGCCTGTGGATGAAGGTTGGATTGTTTGAGTTAGAATAACTCGTTGAAATCAGTGTTTTAGCCTACTTGCGAGTAGCAAATTTCAAACCATTTTTCAAACAAACGGATACGCAATGCTTTGTTCCAAGTTAGGCGATCTAGTCTATACTTTTGTGTTGTGCGCATCACGTAGTAAGATTAGCTAATCAATCGGAATAAGATCACATAACGTTTTCAAAAGTAGATATCATGGTTAGTAGAGGCCAATCTTCGGATAGGGCGAGCGGGGGTGCTCATAGCTGACCTTCCCCAATCATACCCAAGTTCCCGAGCCAAGGAAACTTTGGTGATGACGGACACGTGGCCTTAGGCAAACAAGTCAGGGTTTCCTAAATTCCCCAAAAAATAAAACATTTAGGTGGCGACTCTGTATCTGGAAAAGCAGTCTATGTTTGGCACTTCTTTCAAAAAAAATTATTTTCTCAAAGCGATTTGCTGGATTTGGACTCTTTGGTTCAGATTAAGAACCGAAACAAATCGAGTCCGAACTGTGGAAGAGCATAGGCTCCCCCGGGGAGCATACACACCTCCAATCCAAACAACCCACCACAATATTTCATCAAGCTTACCAACAGCATCAACCGCATGGCCGAGCAAAACCTAGCCCTGATCAATGCCCTACTCCAAAGAAACCTTCCTATGCCCCCTCCACCACCTCTCGATATTCCTCCCAACTACGAACAAGCCCCGAGCCATACTATCCCGCAGCCTAATCCGCCCAACAGAGAAGGCTTGCAACCCCCTCCCCCAAGTATAAACCTGCCACCCCAGGGGCCACAACCATCGATCCCGGCACCAATCCTTGAAGGAGAGGCCAGCAGCATCCAACCCCTGTTGCCCTCTGGAGGTGACCACATCTCTCTCTGGGACGCGGAACTCCGAGCCATGAAGCTCCAACTCCAAGGGGTCATGCAGAACATCCAGCATAAACCCTCTACCACAACAAACTCACCATTTGTCGCCTCCATCAGCGACAAATCTCTACCCCCCAAGTTCAAGATGCCCACCATCGACTCTTTTGACGGTACGACGAACCTAGTCGACCATCTGGAGACCTACAAAACCCTCATGATCCTCCATGCATTCCCTGACGAGATCATGTGTCAAGCTTTCCCCGTGACACTGAAGGGGTCAACTCGGCTGTGGTTTAGCTAGTTACCAGCAGACTTCGTCTCCACTTTCCAGCATCTCAGTGACTCGTTCCTCAGCCATTTTATTGGAGCCCAACGCCAGCGACGCCCGGCAACCCAACTCCTCAACATTCGATAGACCAAGGGGGAGTCGCTACGCAGTTTTGTTACCCGCTTCAACACCAAGGCCCTGCAAGTAGCGGAAAATGATGACAAGGTCATCCTCACTACTTTCATGGCCGGTCTGCGGTCGTCCGACTTCCTGTTCTCCCTCTCTAAAAACCCCCCGACCTCCATGGTAGCCCTACTCTCCAAAGCCCAAAAATACATGAATGCTGAGGATTCCCTAGCCACCCGGCAAGATCCGATAACCAAAAACCTGACCCCTAGAGAAAAGAGAAAAGACTCTGACCAAGAAACACCCAATATAATAGCCAAACACCACATTATACCGACCGACCCCCCCGAGCTGACCGGTCGGCACCAGCCCAACCGCCCGGTCGGTTCGAGCGGTACACACCTCTTAATTCCCCCATGGAACAAGTCCTCAATCAAATCCAGCGGGACTACCCCCTTAAATGGCCCCAACCTTCACGAACCCCTTCCAATCGGAAAGACCAATCCAAATATTATCGCTTTCACCAGGACCATGGCCATAACACCGATGAGTGCGTTAACCTCAAAGATCAAGTCGAGACCCTCATACGCCAAGGACGTCTTAGCCAGTTCACGGACACCCGCCCTCAGTAGAGGCAAAGAACTGAACCCCTCAGAAACAACCGCCGGCGCATCCCCCCGACAGCCAGCCCAACCTAACCAAGGCCATGATCGCTCTCCACAGCAACCTCGGCCGTTAGGCAACCCCCGCCCACCTGTTGGCGAAATCAGAGTCATTTCAGGTGGCCTTGCTTGCAGGGGACCATCCCGCTCGGCTCAGAGGGCAGAACTCAGGAAGATAAGGCAAGGCTCAGACAAAGCAGTTGCCATGGTCGATCGGCCCTCCAAACAGCCTAAACAGTGGACCGAGCCTATCACTTTCACGGACGCCGACTGTACAGGCATCCGCTACCCTCATGATGACCCTCTCGTCATTTCTGCCCTCCTCTCCAACTACAAGGTCAGATGAGTTCTCATTGACAACGGCAGTTCTTCAAACATCATCTTTCTCAACTGCTTTCGCCAGCTCAAAGTTGGTGAGGAAAATCTGTCTCCTCTCCAAACCCCTTTGGTCGGTTTCACTGGTGACCGGGTCACCTCCATCGGCTCCATCGATCTTCCCATCACAATCGTCAAATACCCACGACAGACTACGAAGCTGCTCACCTTCCTTGTTGTCAACTGCCCATCTGCCTACAACATCATCCTTGGCCGCACTGCCCTAAATGCCTTCCAAGCTATCACATCAACTTATCACCTTGCCGTTTAGTTTCCCACCGATCTGGGAGTCGGGACTGTAAAGGGAGAGCAGACTGTGGCCAGGGAATGCTATGTTGCCTCACTAAAAATAGTCAAGCTAAAGGAAGCCATGATCATTGAAGGACTTGACGTCCGGGATGAGGACGAGCTAGTTAGAGGGGAGCCCGTGGAGGAACTCGTTGAGGTTCCCATCGACCCCACCAACCCTGCGAAAACCGCCAAAATCGGCAGTCAACTGTCCCCCCAAGCAAAGGTCGACCTTACTGCCCTCGTGATTGAGCACAACGATGTATTCGCCTAGACCCACTCAGACATGCCGGGCATTGACCCCTCATTCATAACCCATCGCCTCAGCATTGAACCCCATTTCCAACCTTACCGCCAGAAGCAACGCATTTTCCACCCGAAGCGCAATACACTCATTACCGCAGAGGTCGACAAGCTCTTTGAGGCACAATTCATCAAAAACATGGACTACCCTAGATGGTTGTCAAACGTGGTTCTGGTCTGCAAGAGTAATGGTAAGTGGCGACTCTGTGTCGACTACTCAGACCTTAACCGAGCTTGCCCTAAAGACAGTTATCCACTCCCCCGCATAGATCTGCTGGTCGACGCACGGCCGGTCACCAGATGCTCAGCTTCATGGATGCCTTCTCCGTGTATAACCAAATTATGGTGTACCCATCTGATCGGGAACACACCTCCTTCATTACCGAACGAGACATCTACCATTACCAAGTGATGCCATTTGGACTGAAAAATGATGGGGCCACCTACCAACGGCTGGTCAACGCCGTTTTCCATCATCAGATAGGTCGAAACATGGAAGTATATGTCGATGATATGCTAGTCAAGAGCAAACTCTCCGCTGACCATCTGACCGACCTGCGAGAGACCTTCGCCACCCTACGGAAGTACCAAATGAAACTCAACCCGGAGAAGTGCGCCTTCGGCGTAGGATCTGGGAAGTTCTTGGGTTTCATGGTCAGTCAGCAGGGCATTGAAGCTAACCCTAAAAAGATCAAGGCCTTGGTTGAAATGCAGTCAGCCAAAACGGTTAAAGAAGTTCAAAGACTCACTGGCCAAGTTGCCGCCCTCAACGGCTTCATTTCCCACGCAACGGATAAATGCCTCCCCTTCTTCAAAGTTCTTCGGCAAACTTTTGAATAGACGACCGAGTCTGAAGATGCCTTTCAGCAGTTGAAGCAGTGCATGGCCAATCCCCCCTCCTTTCTTAGGCAATCACTGGCGAAACCCTCTTCCTCTACTTAGCCGTTTCAAGCACCGCAGTCAGTGCAGCTCTTATTAGGAAAAACGACTCTGTTCAACGGCCGATCTACTACATCAGTCGGGCCCTTAGGGGCGCCGAGCAGAATTACCCACTGTTAGAAAAATTATCATTGGCCTTGGTCACCGCCTCCAGACGACTCCGTCCTTACTTCCAAGCCTATTCAATAGTGGTCCTCACCGACCAACCTTTGAAGAAGGTAATGCAGCAACCAGAGCTCTCTGGCAGACTCATGCAATGGTCGGTGGAACTCAGCCAGTTTGACATCTCCTACCGACCACGAACAGCAATTAAAGGGCAGGCCGTCACCGACTTCATCCTGGAGTTCACTAATCCTACCCCAACCACGGCCATTCCACCCCCACCAACCCCTACTGAGCCAGAGGACCCTCATTCTTGGACTCTCAATGTCGACGAATCATCCCGCAGAGAAGGCAGTGGGACTGGCCTCATCCTCACCGCCCCCGAGGGTGGTTACTTCAAATGTGCTCTCCATTTGTTGTTCGATGCCAGTAACAATGTGGCCGAATATGAGGCATTGATAGCAGGGCTCCGCCTAGCCAGGGACATTGGTGTTAGCTACATCCGGGTGTTCAGCGACTCCCAGCTCATTATCGGACAAATTACGGGGGAATTCGATGCAAAGGAGGACATAATGCAGGCTTATAGGGATATTGCCCTTCCCTTTGTTCGCCTCTTCAATACCTTCCACATCCAGCACATCCCTCGGGCGGAAAACTCAAAAGCAGACGAAATGGCTCAGTTGGCTTCTGTAGACCAGTCCGACCTCACTCACGGTGTCCGTCTCGAGTACCTAGCCCACCCTATCATTTCTCCCGATCAGCAAGAAGTGCAGTTCCTCCAGAATGAGCCCATCCCTTGGGCATCGGACATCTTTCTATTTTTGACAACGGGTGAACTTCCAGATGACCAACAGCAAGCCACCAAAGTTAAGGCCTGGTCTTCCAATTACATCCTCGTCAGTGGTGTCTTATACAAACGTGGTTTTTCACGCCCGTATCTGCGATGCCTCAGTCCAGCTCAAGCAACCTATGTGATGCAAGAAATCTACGAGGGCATCTGCGGTAATCATTCAGGCGGCCGATCCCTTGCCCACAAAATACTTCGCACTGGATATTTCTGGCCAACCCTCAACCAAGATGCGACCGACTTCATGCTCAAGTGTGATAAATGTCAACGCTTCGCCAACATCTCCCATGCTCCTCCCACCGAGTTGATCACACTTTGCAGTCCTTATACATTCGCCAAATGGGGGATCGATTTGGTCAGTCCACTTCCCACCGGCCGAGGCCAGACCAAGTTCGCAATTGTCGCCATTGATTACTTCACCAAGTGGGTAGAAGCAGAACCCCTTGCCACCATTACCGAATGGAACACAACCAAATTCATCTGGCAGTCGATCGTATGCAGGTTTGGCATCTCTCAAGCCATCGTCTCCGACAACGGCAAACAATTCGACAACTCCAAGTACAGGAAGTTCTGTGCAGACCTCCAGATCCAACCTTGTTTCTCCTCCCCAGGTCATCCCCAAGCCAATGGCCAAGTCGAGATCACCAACCGTTCTCTTCTAAAGATCATCAAAACTAAGCTAGAAGCTGCTAAGGGACTTTAGGCTGAGGAATTACCGAATGTACTCTGGGCTTACCGAACTACAGCTCGGACTCCCACTGAGGAAACCCCTTTCCGCTTAACATACGGCGCTGAGGCGGTTATTCCAGTGGAAGTCGGTCTGCCTACCCCAAGGGTTTCACATCCAGATCCAGAACTAACCGAAGAGCTCTGTCGGGCAAACCTAGACCTAATCGAAGAGCTCAGAGAGACCACCGCTGTCAGATTGGCCTCATACCAACAGAAAATGAGAATACACTACAACCGCATAGTCCGACCAAGGGAGTTCGCTGTAGGGGACCTTGTCTTGAGAGAAGTAACTCTAGCCACCAAAAATCCAACTGAGGGTAAACTGGCAGCCAAATGGGAGGGACCTTACGTTGTAAAAGCCCGACTACGACCGGGCACTTACCGACTTCAGGACATGGAAGGTCGAGACCTCCCCCACCCATGGAACGCTGAACACTTGAAGTGCTACTTTCAATAAACTCCTACTTTTTTATTGCTCAATTATTGTATTTTCTTTTTGACGAATTTACACACATAAACATACTTGTTCTCCTCTGGCATAATGTAAATTTTGATCAATTAGGTCGCACTTTCCATGACAACAATTTTATATCTCAACTATCTGTGTGTTATCTCAATAACATTTTTGTTGCAGCACTTACTAAAAGCCTCAGCCCGACTGAGCACTAAAAGGCTCAGCCAGAACGAGCGCCAACAGCCTCAGCCAGACTGAGCACCAAAAGCCTCAGCCAGACTGAGCACAAAAAGCCTCAACCAGACTGAGTGCCAACAGCCTCAACCAGACTGAGCACCAAAAGCCTCGGCCAGACCAAGCGTCAACAACCTCAGCCAGACTGAGCACCAAAAGCCTCAGCCAGACTGAGCTTTAAAAGCCTCAGTCAGACTGAGCATGAAGCACTCGGCCGGACCAAGCCTCAGCCAAACCAAGCATAACAAGTCTCAGCCAAACTGAGCGCCACAATTCCAGGTCCAAACTGAGTTACTTGCAACGTCAGTAAATCACAGCTTAGCCCCAACTGAGCACGCACTTATGGCATTAGTAGACACACTTAGTCACAATTCCAGGTCCAAGTTTTTACACCACTTTTCACTTTGTCAAATTCCAATGACGTTCTTACATGTTTCCTTTACTAGTCAGATTATTTTCTTCTCCATCAACTTTTACAAGTCAACCTCTTTTCTTACTAGTCAAGCCTAACTCCAATAAACCATTCTCATCCACTTCAGCAGTGTAGCAAACACAAACTCATAATTTTATCACATTTTAAATTCCACTCTACATTGAGGAGTTCTTAACTTTACTCTGCACTGAGTTTTTATTACAAGTTCAATTTCACTCTGCATTGAGGAGCCTTTAACTTTACTCTGCATTGAGTTTTTATTACAGATTCACTTCCACTCTACATTGAGGAGTTCTTAAATTTAGTTTTTATTACAACTTTACCTCCACTTTGCAGATGCACACAAGCCACCATTCTCATTCATTTCAGATGCACAAGCACAGACAATCGAATGAAAACACAACTGAAATTTTATTTATTCACAAATTTGTACATAAGTTCATTACAGTAATTCAAAAACAAAAACAAACACACAAAAACAACTCTAAGTACAAGGTCTTCTTCTTCTTCTTCTTTAATTACTCATCCTCACTAGACACGAGGTCTTCTTCTTCAATACCCTCATCCAGGGGGGTCTGGGCCACATCGTCGTCGTCAACTTTTACACTACTCAGGTCTAAGTCTGGGAACAGCTCCTCAACTTTACGCTTGAACATCTTCCAACCACTGTCCCAGAACTCAGCCATTTCATATTTATAGAAGTCCGACAGCTGGAAGCTCTCAATAACTTCTGCTTCAGTCCTGCCCCCAGCGGTCGTCCTCGACGGGCCCGCCCCCGAGACTCCTCCCTCGCCAAGCTGCTGGCGACCGCGGCATCAACTGCCATCTGAAATTCAGCTGACCCCTTGAACTAATCCACTACTGCAACACACAGATCGGGGTATGCCGCCCTTTCAGAGGCTGCCTTGGCCCTCTCCTCCTCCAACTCCTTCTGTAAGGTCGCCCTTTCAAAGACTGCCTTAGCCCTCTCTTCCTCCAACTCCTTCTGTAGGGTCGCCCTTTCAGCAGCCGCCTTGGCCCTCTCTTCCTGCAACTCCTTCTGCAGCCCCCCCCTCCATTGCCTTAACACGCTCATCTTCCAGCTCCTTTTGCAGCCCAGCAATCTCCAGGTCTGCGTCTTCTTTTTCCTTGATCTGCTGGGCACGCAGATTTTCATTCCTGGTCATAGCCTCTTCAAATCGTTCGAAGGTAACCGCGCAGTCCTTTTGAGCATCCCCCAGCTTCTTCTGCTCGCCTGCCAGTTGGAACTCGAGCGACACAACCTGGCAGCGTTCGTTCTCTAGCTCCAACTTAACCGCTCGCAGCTCAGCATGGGCACTTTCCCAGCCTACACGCTCCTCCTTCAAACTTGCAAGTTGAGCCTTGGCCTCGTCTGCCTTCATCTTTGCAGCCGCCGCCTTTCTCAACAGAGCTCCTGCTAAAGTGGTTACCTCCATTTGAGCTGAACATAACCCCCTCAGCAGCTCAGCCTCATTGAATCTGGCTACTGAGCGCACGGCTGCCTCATCCATGATCTCCACAAAGCGATCTGCACCTGCCCTAGCTGGGCCTTCTTCTCCCTCCAGCCGCCCAGCCACTGCGCGAGCATGGTAGATCCCGGTCGTCAGCCTGACACCCCCTCCTTGGGGTGCAGGACCCCCCTAGGGCTGTTCTCCTTCCCTTGGCTCAGGGCCAGTTGCCCCACCTTCTACTTGCACTTCGAGGACGACCCTCGCCACCTCTGAGGCAATCTCCACCATTATTAGGACGACCCCCACTCTCTCCGAGGCGATCTCCACCACTTCTGGAATGACCACCCCTCCTGAGGTCTCCTCCATTCCCCCCTTCTCTGCCTCCTTGGCCATGCTAGTCTCTTCCGCCATCACTTCCCTCCTTCTCTTCACGGCAGGCTCTTCTTCACTCCTCCTCACTCTCCTCTTCTTCTTCACCACACCCCCCACCTCTATCTCCTTCAAAGCCCTCTCCTTCAAAGGATCTACTGGGGGCGATCAGGGCACAAATCCACCTAAGTCTTTTTCCCCTAAGGGTTTGGGGCGAGGTCGGATCCTCTCCCTCACAATCGGCTTTGGCGGTCGGTCTTCCTGGGACTCTTTGAACTTACTGGCATTGGCGAGGATGGCCATATCCTTAGCCTCTTACGCTTTCCTCCTCGCCTCCAATTCAGCTCGCCCCAGATCTCCACCGCTCGGCTGAGGACCCAACCCCGCTCCAAACAAGGCTGAGGGTTGAACGAGTTCGTCCCACCTGACCCCTTTCTTCTCCTGCCATGTCTTCACCTTCTTTATTCTCTCCTCTGCCGCTGCTCCCAGTTTTGGCTCTACAGATTTGGTGGGCACTCTCCACACCGTGCGCACCCCAGCCCCTCCATTCGCAGACACATAGAACCGCCGCCGCCTCCAACCTTTAATTGATGATGGCAGCCCCGCCACCAGGCCCCTCTCTGCCGCCGCCTGCAACGTCACCCAAGTCTCTTATTGTCTTGAGGCCTTATAACATGCGAAGAATTCGTCTACTGTCATGGCCACCCATTCGTTCGCCTTCAGCCACGCGCTTGCACAGGCCAATACAATCTTCCATGCGTTGGGCATTAGTTGGCCCGGTGCCACCTCCAAACGGAGTAGGACATCTACCACCACTTCCGGCAGTGGCAGCCTCAGTCCTCCCTTTAATGCTTCCTCGTAAAGGGAAAACTCCACCGGCCTTGCGTCGGATGGCCTTTCCGTTGACGTCAGCAACAATAACTCTATTTCAGAAGGCACCTGGTATTTTTCGCGAATAGCCTCCAACTCCGCTGCGGTAACTGTTGATTTGTCAACCTTCGTGTGCCAGTGATCTGGTTCCGCCTGGCTGATTCACTTCGGAGCTGCTATCATGGTGGAAGCATGAGATCGTACCACCGGTTCCCCCACCCTCTCCATTTGCCTCTCCGCCCTATACTGCTCTGCTAACTCCACTACGTCGTCATCACTAAACGGATCCACCCTAACATTCACAGCTTCTTCTTGGGCCATTTCTATGGTATGTTTGCGAATCGCTTCGGATGCATGTGCAAGGAAATTGAAAAAATGTTGCAGAGGTGTATCGTCAACAACAAAGGAGTTAACACTTGGGATGTTCTGATTTTTCGCAAAGAAGTAGGTAAATCAAATAATGCCAAAAGTCCAAGGCTTGCCCGTATTCCAAGGGTCGCAATTAATTTGCGCCAGTTTGAAAACTTTTCAAAACATCCGCCAAAACTGTCTTTTCAACACCCATAATGACCTATCATTTAATTTTTGATCCAATGCCTAATCTCCCCCCCACGAGATGTTGCCACGTGTACGACCACGATCCACTGTCTCCTCCCCTTACCTTGTCTTTTCCACTTCAAATCACCACGTGACACGCCGCCTCTTGAGCCCCGCGCCCCTCCACCTTACCTGTCACGACCCCAAACCGCCCCTAGTAGTTTGGTGCCGTGATGGCCAGTAATCCGGGATTACAGAAGGCCAACTTACAAAATCCACACACAACAGAGTATAAATATATGGGGCTCACAAGTACGAAAGCGATTTATACAAATAGATTAGTCCATAAGAGCTGTGCATAAGTCAAATGATATAGCAACCATTTACATATGGGTTATAACTTAATTACAAACAAACCAAAGTACAAATTACATTTTACATCTTAGCAAAGGGCTCCACAAGCCGACATAAACAAATTGTACGAATTACAGGTCTAAGAACACAGTCTATCAGATTGTCGACATCTTCCTTGCCGACATAACAATCATACAAAACACACGTCTTGATCAAAAGGCTTCTCAAGCCGACGTATGCAACATACAAGCAGTACAAATCGAGAAGCATAATTTTCAAGACTGTCGACGCTAATAAAAGTTAAGCCGACATAACCAATAACCCAAAATAAGCTCCACATCTAGGCGTCACCGCCTTCTTGTTCATCACCTACATATATATAGAGAGGGTGAGCTTGGATACTCAGTGAATGGTATAAATAATAAAGGGATTTGCATGAATAATAGCCGAAATCCTTTTCAAAACAATACAAGACAAAACTCTATATATAACAAGGAATGGACCTCGTCCATCTAGCAAATCTTCAAAGTTTCAAGGGATACTTACTAGCATCACATATTACAAATACTAACATTCCGGCAAACATATCCATGCGGTAAACCGTCTGTGGCAAAACAAGACAAAGCAAGAGAGGCATCTCAAAGAAGCATGCTACAAAAGTTTAGAGTCCTCTAGCACAAGGGACCTATGTTACAAAGGCCCTTTCAACACGAAAGTGCTGCGAAAGTTTAGAGTCCTCCGGCACAAGGGACTTTCAAGGCAAGATGTGCTGCGAAAGTTTAGAGTCCTCCAGCACAAGGGACTTCCAAAACGAAATGTGCTGCGAAAGTTTAGAGTCCTCCAGCACAAGAGACTTTCAAGACAAGATGTGCTGCGAAAGTTTAGAGTCCTCCAGCACAAGGGACTTCCAAAACGAAATGTGCTGCGAAAGTCTAGAGTCCTCCAGCACAAGGGACTTTCAAAACGAAATGTGCTGCGAAAGTTTAGAGTCCTCCAGCACAAGGGACTTTCAAACGAGATGTTCTGCGAAAGTTTAGAGTCCTCCAACACAAGGGACTTTCCGAGAAGGTCAATAAGACAAGATCATACTTGATATACAAAACAGGGACAATTATTCATTCTTAACAAACACGTTCAAAACAAAGCAAAGCAAAGTCTTTATCAAAACGTATAACATAGCTTTATTAAAAATACCACTCACATAGTTCTTCAAACGTCAGGGTCGAGGCAAGTCCAAGTCCTACAAACACATGGCAAAGTCTATTGAATGCACTACTCAAAATAAGTCTAGCATGCATGCAAATGACCTCGGCATTATTCAAAAACTAAGTCAAATCAAATCAAAACACAGTTTCTTACCTTTGGAAAAACATGCTGGGCAACTACCAGGTCTAGGCCGAGGTCCCACACCTCCTTGGCAAAGATCAAAACTTGCTATTACAAAAGCTGAGATTTCATGCTATAATTTCAAAAACATGGACTTGGGTACCCACACTCAAGGATCTTATCAAAACAAACACAAAAGCATGAGCCTTAATGCAAACTTTCGGATCAAACGAGGCTTTTCTTCAAAAACACATGAAAACCATTTTCTCTTTCTAAAACCAACTTTAAACCAATGGATGGCGTGTAGAACAGGTTTGATCGTGCAATGCAGCTAGATGATCAATAAGAACAACAAGAATAGGTTAAGATTCTAACCTCAAAACTTGAATCTAACGGCTCAAGCTCCAACGATCAAGCTTGAAAGTTCACTCTCTCTAGCTCAAACTTCTCCTTCTTCTTCCTAGAGTTTCTCTCTCTAAAAGGCAAGATTGATACAAAAAGATATGCTCCTCACAACAATCACTAACTTAATCCCTCTGCCGGGACACATGGCATCAGTTGATTGGCCCTATCCAAAAAGGTGACTGACATGACAAGACAAGACCAAGACAGAGTGTACTCAACAAGCTAGGCGGCAAGAACACACCGGCAAGTAACGACATCGGCTACCAGAAAGACTCCGGCAATCAAGGGGCAAGGACATCTGCTTGGAAGGACAACACTTGACTAAACTGTGTCACACCTTGGCCTAGATGCACCACACCTCAGTCTAGGTCATACCATTCCAGGAACAAAATCACTCATGCAAGGATCAAGGATCTAGAACACCTAGATACTAACATCTCGGCCCAGATGATGCACATCCCAGCCTAGGCGACGCGCACCTCGGCCTAGATGGTGATATCTCGGCCAATATGTCAGGGTGAAGATGGGGGTCAACCAACGGGGTTCCAAGATAGTTCTAAGTGACAAAGGTCTCGAAGGTGTCTAGGCTTAAGATGACCTCGCCAACCTTCGCAGTCAGCCCTCCTCGTGGTCGGCCCTCCCACTCGGCCAACCTTCGCGGCCGGTCCTCCTAGTGGTCGGCCCTTCCACTCGGCCCTCCTCGTGGTCGGCCCTTCCACTCGGCCACGATTCGCGGTCGGTCCACCTCATGGTCCTCCCTTCCACTCGGTCCACCTCACGGTCGGTCCACCTCGCGGTCGGTCCACCCACTCGGTCACCCCTGCCGGTCGACCTCCATCCTGCCAATCTCTAACACCCTCATTCTCTTCATTAGTATTCCATTCGTTGGACTAAAGCTGCACTCGGGAATGGGGGACTACTGACGTGGGTAAGCCCATAAAGGCCATAGCCCACTACGAACAACCCAAGCCCATCACTTGGAGGCCAATACATAACCCAGCTGGTGAAGTCCAGAACAGCTGGGATCCAATGTGGCATAAAGAGCCAATGACATTTAGACATACGGCAGGTAAAGGACAAGCCATATCAGCAAACAAAGATCTGCAAAGTTATTGCCACTGCACATCACCATTAATGCAGCCCATCACAGCATTCATATCTCTACATTTCACTTCTCTCTCTCTCTCTAACTTGCTCGTCGAAGGGTTCGCTGGGAGACTCTCCATTCCCCATTGAACTCCTGTGCAGGTTCTCAGGTGGGCTTGGCCATTCAGATAACGGTTGGAGAAGCGTGGACCAGTCCAACCCATTCCCTCTGGAACCCGTTGTATCATAACTGTATTATCATAATATAAGTTCATAAATTAAGACTTGTATATAAATACTTCCAAAAAATTTAAATCATCCAATACTCCAAAAATATTCTCAAAACATACAACCAAATAAAGTTTTAAATTTTTATAAACTCTTACTAAAAAATTATTTCACAAATACAAACCAAACATGACGTTAATCTTTGAAATTTTTTCTTCATCTATTTATTTATTTATTATATTTACTTCTATATTTAATTTATGTATTCTTAAACTCATTAATTTTGTTATTATATCATCCTAGAGTGGGCTTATAAAAATGCACATCTTAATTTTTGGTCAAATTTTTTGATAGTCCTATTATTAAGTTGGATCAATTGAACAAAAATTATAAAAATTATGAAAAAATTGCAATTAAAATTACAGAGGACAAATTGAACTCATCGACCATTTTCATTCAAAGTTGGCTTTTTCACTTATTATGAAAAAATTATATAAAAAATAGGTAGTTGATGTGATCTAAATAAATTAATAAGCCAATAGACTGGCTTATAAACTGGTTCCCAAAATAAGCCTAAATTGATTCAAAATTTCAATTTAGGATAAATTACAAATACACCTCTTGAGGTATGCTTAAAACTTGAGTTGCCCTTTGTGGTTTAAAAAATTACAAATATCACCTGTCTGAATTTTTTATTTAACAGAATTAATTGAAAAGTGAAATTTCTAACTGTTCACCTATACAATAATAAAATTATCTGAATTATTAATTGAAATAAAATTTTAACATTATTAAAAAACTGTTAATTAACTTGATGATTTATTAATAAAAGGATCTATTTGTTATGAAATTAGAAATCTTAGGGGGCATAATGTAATTTCTAAAACTACAGAGGGAAATTTGTAATTTAAGTAAACCTCAGGGGGTGTGTTTGTAATTTACCCTTAGATTTAAGAGTCAAAATTGAACACTACAACAAATTGCACTTTTGGCGATCAAATTTAGCGACTAAAACAAATTTAGTTGCCAAAAGTTGTGAAATTGGCGACCAAAAATTATATTAGCCAGCAAAAGTACAATATTTAGTTACTATTTTTTTAGTCGGGGTATATTGATTATTGGCGACTAAAAAAAAATTTAGCTTCTAAAAATGCCACAATTGGCTACTAAAAAAATTTTTAGTCGCTGTATAATTAGTTTTGGCTACTAAAATTATTTAGTCGCCGAATGAAAAACAAAAAATTACATTTTAACTTTGGCGACCAAAAGTTTGATCGCAATAAATTTATTTTCAGTGACAATATTTTAGTCGCTGTATAGTTAGTTTTTACTACTAAAATTATTTAGTTGTCGAATGAAAACTAAAAATTTACTTTTTATCTTTGGCGACCAAAAGTTTGGTTGTCAAAAATTTATTTTTAACTATTAAAAAAAATATCACCAAATAACTAAAATATTTGAAGGGAGATATTTCAAATTTTAGAGAGATCTATAAAATTAATTAACGACCAAAATGTGTAGTCACCAATAACAGTATATATATTTTGTTTCTCTCATTATATATGCTTGAAAAACAAATCAAGAAGACCACCACCACCGTCTCTCTCTCTCTCTCTCTACTGTGGAACCAAAATTAACCCAAAAACGCTCTCACTCTATACAAACACTATTCACTCAGTCATAAACCCTAGTAGAACTTGCTTTCTTCAATCGAAAATACAAGATATGTTCGATTCCGTCTGCCGATCGCTGGTGTTTCGTTCACCGGACGACAGTGGTAACGACAAAGGCACCACCATTGGAACCCTAGTCGTCAAACAGGTCGATTCTTTTGTGTTATTATGTTCTCGACGCTTTCTTTCAATTTGATTTTCAATTTAGATTTGATTTGCTTTTGTATTTGATTTTCGTTTTTGGTCTGATTGTATTTGATTTTAATTTTTTGGTAAAGTTTGAATTTGAAGGTTCATGCCATAGCTTTACAGAATTGACTATGCATTGATTAAGCTATTGATTGTGACAGGTCAGAGTGGACAAGGAAATCATGAACAAAGGATATAAGCAGGTTTCTAAGACAAAGAGAAGGTTAAGTTTTTTATCACCATCCTATCTCTATATTCTGTTAGTCTCCTGCTCTAACTTGCTCGTTGGAGGGTTCGTTAGGGGACTCCCGTTCCCCGTTGGACTCTTGTGCAGGTTTTTCAGTGAGCCCAGCGATCGGATAACGGTGTGGGAGGCGTGGATCAATCTGACCCGTTTCTCAGGGACAAGTAGTACCATCAGTTGGCATCGTCTGTGGGAAACTTTCACTGCGTATGACAATTATGCTCATTGTTGCCAAAGACCCATTCCCGATAATCCCTCCCTACCACCCACCAAGGTGGATGGTCACAACCAGATCCATGGCTTCTTAACACAACGTTGCCGACCCCCAAACCGACCCTCTTAACCCAAACAACCCACCTCAGTATTTCACAGAACTCACCAACAGCATCAATCGCCTAGCCGAACAAAACCAAGCCTTGATCAATGCTTTGCTTCAACAAGACCTCCCTGTGCCTCCTCCACCACCACAAGATATCCCACCTAACCGAGAACGAACCCAGAGCCATCCCTTCCAACAAGCCCACCCCTTCAACTTGGAGGGTTTTCGACCCCCTCTCCAAGACATGAACCCTGTCACCTCGGGGTCCACATCCATCAGCCCAAGCACCTGGCCCCAAGGGCGAGGCTAGCCGTGTCCAGCCTCCATTGCATTCTGGTGGTGACAACGTTCCTATTTGGGATGTGGAACTCCGAGCCATGAAACTCCAACTTTAAGGAGTCATGCAGAACATGCAGAATAATCCCTTCACAACAGCCAATTCACCATTTGTCGCCTCCATCAGGGACAAACCCCTACCTCCTAAGTTCAAAATGCCCTCGATCGACTCTTTCGACGGCACAACGAACCCAGCCGACCACTTGGAGACTTACAGGACCCTAATGATCCTCCATGCATTCCCTAATGAGATCATGTGTCGGGCCTTCCCCGTAACGCTTAAGGGGTCGGCCTGACTGTGGTTTAGTCAGCTGCCGACAGACTCCGTCTCTACTTTCCAACACCTTAGTGATTCCTTTCTTAGCCATTTCATTGGTGCCCAGTGCCAGCGGCGCCCAGCGACTCAGCTCCTCAACAGCCGTCAGACGGAGGGGGAGTCGCTACGTAGCTTCGTCACTCATTTCAACACTGAAGCTTTGCAGGTAGCAGAAAACGACAACAAGGTCATTCTCACGTCTTTCATGGCTGTTTACGATCATCCGACTTCCTTTTCTCCCTCTCCAAAAACCCTCCAACCTTCATGGCAACTCTCCTTTCCAAAGCCCAAAAATATATGAACGTCGAGGATTCTCTGGCCGCCTACCAAGATCCTGCAACCAAAAACTCAACCCTCAGAGAGAAGAGAAAGGAATCTGAAACCAAAATCACCCAATACACACAGCAAACACCCCACTATACTGACTGAACCACTCAAGCCGACCAATCGGCAACTACCCGACTGCCCGGTCGATTCGAATGGTACACACCCCTCAAGACCCCCATGGAACAAGTCTTGAACCAGATCCAATGAGATTACAACTTGAAATGGCCACGACCCTCACGCTCTCCTTCCAACCGGCAAGACCAATCCAAATACTGCCATTTCTATTAGGACCACGGCCACAACACCTAGGAATGTGTTAACCTTAAAGACCAGGTAGAGAGCTTGATACGCCAGGGGCACCTCAGTCGGTTCATGGAAGTCCGTCCCCAGCAACGGCCAAGGACTGAACCTACTAGGGGCAACCGCCGACACACCCCTCCCCGACAACCCGCACAACCTAACCAAGGTAATGATCAGCCCCCACCACAACCCCGAGCACAAGGCAACCCCACTCCCTCGGTTGGAGAGATCAGAGTCATTGTTGGCAGCCTTGCGTGGGGAGGACCATCCCGTTCGGTCCAGCGAGCCAAACTCGGAAAAATCAGGCAGGGCTCCGTCAAAGAAGTCGCGACATTGGATCGCCCCTTCAAACACCCCAAACAGTGGATGGAGCCCATCACCTTTATGGAGGCCGATTGCACAGGCATCCATTACCCTCACGACGACCCCCTCATCATCTCTGTTCTCCTGTCCAATTACAAAGTCAGACGAGTGTTTGTCGACAACGGCAGCTCTTCAGACATCATCTTCTTGAACACCTATCGCCAGCTCATGGTCGGGGAAGAAAGTTTGTCCCTTCTCCAAACCCCACTGGTCAGCTTCACAGGGGATCGGGAGACCTCCATAGGCTCCATTGACCTTCCCATCACCATCGGAGAGTATCCACGGTAGACCACCAAGTTACTCACTTTCCTTGTCGTCGACTGTCCCTCTGCTTATAACATCATCCTCGGCCGCGCAGCCCTTAACGCTTTTCAAGCTGTCACATTCACATATCACCTACCCATGAAATTTCTTACTGACCTCGGGGTCGGCACCATGAGGGGAGAGTAGACGATGGCCAGAGAATGCTACGTCGCTTCACTCAAAGAGGTCAAGCTGAAGGAGGCCATGATCATCGAAGGACTCGATGTTAAAGACGAAGACGAATTAGTAAGAGGGGAACCAGTGGAAGAACTTGTTGAAGTCCCTATCGACTTTGCCAACCCAACAAAAATAGCCAAGATCAGTAGCCAACTATCCTCCCAAGCTAAGGCCGACCTTACAGCCCTCATAACCGAGCACAATGATGTATTTTCTTAGACCCATTACGACATACCGGGTATCGAACCCTTCTTCATCACTCATCGTCTCAGCATCGAGCCCCACTTCCGACCCTTCCACCAGAAGCAGCGTGTCTTTCATCTGGAACGCAATGACCTTATTACTTCTAAGATAGACAAACTACTGGAGGTACGCTTCGTTAAGATTGTAGACTACCCCAGATGGCTGTCAAATGTGGTCCTGGTTCGTAAAAACAACGGTAAATGGTGACTCTGCGTCGACTACTCCGACCTTAATCGAGCTTGCCCCAAAGATAGTTATCTTCTTCCCCACATAAATCTGCTTGTTGACGCCACTGCCAGACATCAGATGCTCAGTTTCATGGAGGCCTTCTCTGGCTACAATCAAATTTTGATACACCTGGCTAACCAGGAACACACGTCCTTCATCACAGACAGGGGAACTTACCACTATCGTGTTATGCCATTCGGATTGAAAAATGCCGGAGCGACTTACCAATGGTTGGTCAATGTCGTCTTTCACCATCAGATAGGTCGGAACATGGAAATCTACGTCGATGACATGCTTGTCAAGAGCAAACTCTCCTCTGATCATCTGACAGACCTGCGAGAGACCTTCGAAACTTTACACAAGTATCAAATGAAGCTGAATCCGAAAAAGTGCGCCCTTGGTGTAGAATCTGGGAAATTCTTGGGTTTTATGGTCAGTCAACGGGGCATTGAGGCCAACCCCGAAAAGATCAAGGCCCTGATAGAAATGCAGTCTCCTAGGACAGTAAAAAAGGTTCAACGGCTTACCAGCAGAGTCGCCGCCCTTAACCGTTTTATTTCCCGCGCAACAGACAAGTGCCTTCCCTTTTTCAAAGTCCTTTGACAGGCCTTTGAGTGGACCACCGAATCCGAAGAGGCTTTTCAACAATTGAAGCAATGCATGGCCAACCCCCCCTACTCTCTCAGGCGCTCTCAAGCGAGACCCTCTTTCTCTACTTAGCCGTGTCAAACACCGCAGTCAGTGCGGCCCTCATTAGAGAGGACAACTCAATCCAGCATCCGGTTTATTACATTAGCCGAGCTTTCAAGGAGGTAGAACAGAACTACCCTCTGCTAGAAAAAATGGCCCTTGCCTTGGTCATAGCCTCAAGACGACTCTGACCTTATTTCCAAGCTCACTCCATAGTGGTCCTCACTGATCAACCTTTGAAAAAGGTAATGCAACAACCAGAGCTGTCCGGCACACTTATGCAATGGTCTGCGAGCTCAGCCAATTTGAAATCTCTTACCAACCTCAAACAGTGATCAAAGGACAGGCTGTCGCCGATTTTATTTTGGAATTCACCAATCCCACCCCAACCACGCCCCCTCCGCCAAGGTAATTCAACACTGAGGCAGAAGATCCCTACTCTTGGACCCTCAATGTCGACGGATCATCTTGCAAAGAAGGCAGTGGGGCTGGTCTCATCTTCACCGCTCCCGAGGGCAGTTATTTCAAGTGTGCCCTTCGTTTCATGTTTGACACCAGCAATAATGAAGCCGAATATGAGGCCTTGATAGCAGGTATTCGCCTAGCCAGAGACATTGGTGTAAGCCATATCCAAGTGTTCAGTGATTCCCAATTGATCGTCGGGCAGATTACGGAGGAATTCGACGTGAAGGAGGACACGATGCGGACCTACAGGGATATTGCACTCCCTCTTGTTTGCCTTTTCAATACTTTCCATATCAAACACATCCCTTGGTCAGAAAACTCCAAGGCAGATGAAATGGCCCAATTTGCCTCGGCCGACCAGTCAGACCTCAGCCATGGCGTCCGCCTCGAATACCTGGCCCACCCGGCTACTTCGCCAAACCAGCAGGAGGTTCACTTCCTCCAAAATGAACCTATCCCATGGGCTGCAGATATCCTTCTGTTTTTGACAAAGGGGGAGTTGCCAGACGATAAACAGCAGGCCGCCAAAGTCAAAGCCCGGTCTTCTAATTACATCCTCATCAGCGGCCTACTGTACAAACATGGATTTTCACGCCCATACCTGAGGTGTCTCAGTCCTGCTCAAGCGACCTATGTGATGAGGGAAGTCCACGAGGGCGTATGTGGTAATCACTCGGGTGCCAGGTCACTGGCCCATAAAATCTTTCGCACCGGCTACTTCTGGCCTACTCTCAGCTAAGATGCCACCGAATTTGTGCTTAAGTGCGATAAATGCCAACGCTTTGCCAACATCCCCCATGCTCCACCTACAAAACTGATTACACTTTGCAGTCCCTACCCATTCACCAAGTGGCGCATCGACCTAGTTGGTCCATTGCCCACCGGTAGGGGACAAACCAAGTTCGTTGTAGTTGCCATTGACTACTTCACTAAATGGGTGGAAGCGGAACCCCTCGCCACAATCACTGAACGGAACACAACCAAATTCATCTAGCAGTCAATCGTATGCTGATTTGGAATCCCTCAAGCCATTGTCTTAGACAACGGCAAACAATTCGACAATGCCAAATTCAGGAAATTCTGTGCCAGGCTTCACATTAAGCCATGTTTCTCTTCCCCAGGTCATCCCCAAGCCAATGGGCAAGTCGAAGTCACCAATCGCTCTCTCCTGAAGATCATCAAGACTAAGTTGGAAGCCGCTAAGGGACTGTGGGCTGAGGAACTACCAAATGTACTCTGGGCTTATCGAACTACCGCCCGAACCCCTATTGGGGAGACCCCCTTTCGCTTAACATATGGTGCTGAGGTGGTCATCCCAGTGGAAATCGGTCTCCCAACCCCGAGGGCTTTTCATCCAGATCCAGAACTAACCGAAGAATTGTGTCGGGCTAACTTGGATCTGATTGAAGAGCTTCGAAAGATCACTGTTGTCAGGCAGGCCTCATATCAGCAAAAAATGAGAACACACTACAACCGCAAATTCCGACCAAGAGAGTTCGCAGTGGAGGACCTAGCCTTGTGCGAAGCAACTCTTGCCACCAAAAATCCCGCCGAAGGCAAGCTAGCAGCCAAATAGGAAGGACCTTACGTCGTCAAGACCAGACCTCGCCCAGGCACTTACCGACTGCAAGACATGGAATGCAGAAAACTCCCCCACTTATGGAACGCCGAGCACTTGAAACGTTATTTCCAGTGAAATGGTGTCTCCTGTTTTTGTACCATTTCATTGTTGTATGTTCCTTTTTGTACCATTCCATTGGTGTAAACTTGTGATTAACAGGCTGTGCCTTAAATGACAATGACTTTATACCTCCATTATTTGCGTCGTGTTTCAATAACAACTTTTTAACTAAAGCCTCAGCCCAACTGAACACGAAGAGCTCAGCCAGACTGGGTTAACTGAAGCCTCAGCCAGACTGAGCATGAAGAGCTTAGCCAGACTGGGTTAACTGAAGCCTCAGCCATACTGAGCATGAAGAGCTCAGCTAAACTGAGTTAACTAAAGCCTTAGCCAAACTGAGCACGAAGAGCTTAGCCAGACTAAGTTAACTAAAGCCTTAGCCAGACTGAGCACGACCGAGTTAACTTAAGCCTCAGCACGACAGAGCCCTCTAAGTCTTAGTCAGAACTCGCATGAAAAATTTGTCCAGTATGAATCAAAGCTAGTCTCAGCTGTTGCCACACTTAGTTAAAATCCAAGTTCATGACCATCCATTTTCACTAGTCATACAAGTTAGCCTGTTTGGCCATTTTTAACATTTTTGCATCATGGTTTACTTACGAAATTTCATATTACATCATGGTTTGCCGATTTTTAACATTTTCACTAGTCATCCATACAAGTCAACCTGATTGCCCATTTTGACCATTTTTACATCACAATTTACTTACAAGTTTCACAATTTACGCACAAGTTTCATTTTTACACCTACTTTTATTGAATTCTGCCCCGCCATTTTCAATATTCCAAATTTACAAATCAGAAGCATAAAAACAACAACAATACATAAGAAAAACAACAACAATACATAAGAAAACTCGTTGTTTTATTAACAAACTTACGCTTTCATGCAATTTGTTGCAGAAGTTACATATATAAAAACAAAAAAAAAAACAAAACAACAAACAAAAACCATGTTTTAACGCTTAGTTACAAAGATCACTCTTCTTCACTGAAGGCCAGATCTTCTTCTTCAATCCCCTCGTCTAGGGGGCTCTGGGCGACGTTGTCTTCTCCTACTTTCACGAGGCTGAAGTCCACGTCCGGGAACAGCTCTTGTGCCTTATGCTTAAAAGTCATCCAATCGTTGTCCCAAAACTCGCTCATCTCGTGCTTGTAGAAGTCAGACCGCTAGAAGCTTTGGATCACTTCCTCCTCACTCCTAACTCTACTTCCAGCGGTCGCTCCCTACAGCCCAACCCCCCCACTACCCTCCTTCGCCAGGCTGCTCGCGACCGCGGCATCTATGGCCATCTAGAATTCGGCAGACCCCTTGAACTGCTCTACGGCTGCCATGCATAAGTTGAGGTACGCTGCCCTCTCAGATGCCAGCCTGGCCCTTTCTTCTGCCAGAGCCTTCTCCAACTCTGCGATCCGACAATCCGCCTCTTCTTTGTCTTTGATCAACTGGTCGCACAGTTCCTCGTTGTTAGTGAGGGTCTCTTTCCACCTCTCATTGGCGGTGGTGCAGGCTTGTTGGACCAGCTCTAGCTACCTCTTCTCGCCCACCCACTCAAACTCTAACAATACCACCTTGCGGCGTTCCGCTTCCAGCTCTGATTTGGTCGCGAAGAGCTCAGCATGAGCATGCTCTGCTGAATAGCTTTGCACCACCGCCAATACTTCCATATTCTTTGCTCTCTGCGCACACTCCAGTCCCTTTGCGCACGCACTCCGAGGGACCTTCTTCCAGCCCGCTGTCTCCACCTTTAGTTTCTACAGCTGCATCTTCACCTCTTCTAGCTGGCGCTCAGCGGCTCTACCTCCATCTTCGCGCGCGCTGCTTTATTCATCAGGGCAGCCACCAAGGTCGCTGCCTCCATCTGGGCTGAGTAAACCCCTCTCAGAAGGTCGGCCTCCGTCAACCACGCCATTGACCGCACGACCGCATCCTCTAACACTCGAACGAGTCGGTCGGCTACTACCCTGGCCTCCCGCCCTTATTCTGCCGAGCGACCTGTCAACGTGCGCGCGTGGTACATGGCGGTCTTCAGCACGGCGCTTGTCTCTGGTTTGTTACTCCCAGTCTTCCCTTCATTAGGGTTGGGAGATACTTCCACCACAGGCCCTACCGTCGCCTCTTCCTGGACACTTGGGCCCACGTCTTCTTTCAGCATTTGGACGCTTGGATCCATGTCTTCTTTTGGCACTTGGGCTCCTGGCTCCATGCCTTCCTTTGCCACTTGGGCAGTTTCCCTTCTTGGCGCCCCCTCTGCGCTCCCCTCCTTCATCTTCTTTAAAGTAGGGGCGTCCTTACTCCCCTCTACCGCCGCCCTCTTATTCTTCAATTTCTTTAACACTGCCTTCACCTCCTGTTTGCCCCTCTTCTTTAGTGGGTCTACTAGGGGCGGCAGTGGGGCAAAGTCGGTCAAGTCTTTGCCTCCCAACGGCTTAGGGTGAGGTCGGACTCTCTCTCGCATCACCAACTTAGGAGCAGGCCCCAGTTAAGACTCCTTATACTTTTCTGCCTTGGCAAAGGTCTTCCGCTCATCCGCCTCCTCCGCCTTTCGCCTTGCTTCCAACTCCTCCAGTGCGGGGTCCTCTTCCATCGGCTGCGGTCCCAAACCTAAGGCATACAAGGCTGAAGGACGGACAAGGTTGTCCCATCTCACACCCTCCTTCTCCCTTCACTCATTCACCCTTTGCACCCTACCTTCTGCCTCCGCCCCCAACTTCGGCTCCACCGACTTCGTGGGGACTTTCCATGTCGTGTGTACTTCCCCCCCCCACCATTTGTCGATACATAAAACCATCTCGGTCTCCCCCCCTTCACCGAAGATGGCAAGCCCGTCACTAGACCCCAACCCACCACCGCCTGCAAGGTCACCCACGTCTCTTGTTGACCGCAGGCCTTGTAGCAGGAAAAGAATTCCTCCACTATCATCGCCGCCCTATCGGTCGCCCGTGGCCATGCAATCATGCAAGCCATTAGAATTTTCCATGCGTTGGGCATCAGATGCCCCAGTGCCACCTCCAGTCGGTTCAATACATCTACCACTACTTGGGGGATCAACAACCTTAGCCCCCTGCAATGCTTCCTCGTACAACGTGAATTCTGTCAGCCGCGCATCCAACGCCCTCTTCTTAGATGTGGGCAGCCTCAACTCTATCTCCGCTGGAATTTGGTACTTCCTTCGTACCTCCTCCAACTCCTCCGCTGTAAACGTGGACTTGTTGGCCTTAGTGTGCCAGTGGTCCGGTTCCACTTGGCTAATTGGCCTAGCGGCCACAATCATCGTCGTCGGGCGAGCCCGCGCCGCTTGCTTGTAGACATCCCATTTTTGACCGTCCTCAAGACTTGGATGTTCTTGCAGGTACATCCAGTGGTGAGTCTGATTGCTCGTCGAGCGCTCGAACTTCACGGCAAAACGCCCTAGGTTTGGTCTTTCCAAACCCTATTTCCATTCTATCTCATTTTTGGACCATGTTTTGGCCCTTGTGGCATATTGCTTTTGGAGCATTGTCGGCTATGGTAGGGCATTTCCAGCCATGGGCTTTGGCCTGCCGGCCACCACTAATGGCCGGTCGGCCACCAATGCTTCAGTATATATTTTTACAGATATTTTGACAGCTGTTTGCACAGATGAGCTCATCTGCACCCACGTGGATGGTTGGATCTCTTCAAGAAGGCTTTGTATCTTCTATATATAGAGCTCATCTATATGCATGCAAAGGGTTACAAAAATTGGCTGAGCTATATTTCTCTCTCTCTCTCTCTAGAATCCTCTATCTCTATATTTTGTACTTGAAAGTGTGCTTTCTCTACACATTTGTGCAAACACCCTTAGCCAAACACCTTCACCTTAGAGTTGAGGTTCTTGTAGGCCTTGTTTGAGCTCCTTGGAGTGGTTTTGGTTCAGAAGTTTGGTTGTTTACTTGCTGTGCTTCAAGGGTAAAAGTTTGCCTCTGTAAAGCTTTGTTTTATTCTTTGCCTAGCCATCTTTGTTTGCTACTTTGAAGATGGTTTTAGCCTCTAAAAAGTTCTATTTTTATGGTCTTAAGATGTTGGTATAGGCCTTGTGTAGTTAGGGGGTGGTTCCCTCTCCTTGCTCTTTGGCTTGTAAAGCCTTTTGAGCCATCTTTGTAAGCTTTTGGAATAACCTTTGCTTGGCCTTTTAACTACTGAAACCCAAAGGAATTTCAGTAGTAGAAAGTTGGTTTTGAGGTCTCAAATAGGAGGGGGTGATCCCCTCTCCTTGTATCTTGTTTACTTGTGTTGATGGCCTCATACTTGAGCTTGCTTTTCTATCATTTTGTAGCTTAGTTCAAGCATGTTTTTGCTACTTTTTTTACATGATTTAACTCTGTTTTTGGCTGGTTGGATCATCTCTTGCTTGCTTTTTACACTTGTAGTGAAATCATGCTTTGTAGTCTAACATGCTTCATGTTTTAGCCAATCCTTCTAGCTTGTGTTAGCTCTGCCTTAGCATGTTTTTGATAGTGTTTTGACATGTTTTAACTCTATTTTGAGTGGTCTTGGTCATATGAGGCTTGTTATGCATGGTTATAGCACAAAGACCCTTACTAGCTTTGAGTTTTAAGGCCTCTATCATGTTTTGTATGTGATGATTGCATGTTTTGGCATCATTTAGCATGTAATTTCAGTGTTGATGACTCTGTCACATGCTCATTTTCCTTGCTCTTTCATTGTTTTAGAGAGTTGCTTTAAGCCTTATTTGTAGCTCAACATGTGAGCATGTGTTTTTACTCTTTTATGCCTTAATCTCAGCAAGTTTTAGCCTCTGTTTTGGTATGTTTGAGGTCTGTCCAGAGTTGGTTTGGCCATTTAAGTTTGATATTGCATGGTTCTAGTGTAAAATTCTTTACTAGCTTTGATGCTTAAGTCTTTAAACATGCTGTACATGAGTTGTTTGCATGTTAGAGTCTTATGTTTCATGCCATTCTAGCACTGAAATTCTGCCACCTCCCTCATTTCTTCATTTTTCTATTTTTTTTGAGGATTGTTTAGTCTTGAGGTTGTGTTTAAGCTTGGGATTGAGGCTTGTGCTTAAATGGCTTTAACCCTCTTTCAAGGGTTCCTCCCAATCAAAGGCATGGTCTCTCCTATGCCTTAAACCATTCTTTTGGTTGACCCTCACTCATTAGAGGACTTGCACATTGGACTTAACCAATTAAGGAATGGTTTGGTAACTTAAAATGTGTAAACAAGAATGGAATCAAGTAAAACATGCCAAGATAAGCATTGTTGTGTTGCATTGCATTGTGTTCAATCGGAAGTTATATTGAAGGCAAGGTGGATTGGTCCATTTCATACTTAAAGTGATGAAAATGAGCCAATCCCCTTTGTCTCCATTGCGTTTGATCATCCATGATAAGGTAGTGGTTCTAGAGTCTTGTGTTTCAGCGCATTCATTGAACTCATTGAATTTGTACAAGTTGGATCCTTGGTCATCATGCATTGTGATGCTTGATTAATGGTTTTGGATCCAATGGTGCCTTTCCTTTGATGTTTTGAGATGATAAGGAGGTGCACAGTACACACATACCCTTGGGAGACCCTCCATTTTTCTCTGGTTTGAGCTCTGTTGCAGAATGGTGATGCAGCACACCAGTGGCCGGCAGTGCTTTACTGGTGGCCAGCACTGCCTTATCCTTGGCCGGCAGTGTACATCTTTGGCCGACAAGTAGCCGGCAGGCCACTGGTGCATTCCTCAACATGGAATTAGTAAGGTGGAGCAGAGGTTTCTAGAGCAACTCTGTAAACAGAGCCCTCGAGAGCTAACCGGAAGGCTTTTCAAGGTGAGAAATTGAATGCATGCATCTTCTAATTCTCAAGGCAGAGCTGAGGCAGCTTATTTTATCTTACATGCTTAGTTGGTTTTGTAATTTAATTAATTAGATTGTTAATTAGTTGAAGTATTGTAATAATTAGTAATTAGCTTGCTAGTTATTCAATTGTGTTGTAATAATTAGTCTAATTAGTATAATTAGATTAGTTAATTAGCTTAGCTTAGATTAGCTTAGCTTATTCGTTCATTCGGACCCTCCCTCACTAGGGCGCAATGTTGTAATAAGTGTGCATGTGTGTGTGCATGTCTTCCAACCCTACATCTTTCTCCCTTTTATTTACCCGCTTTCGATGGTTAGTTTTATGGCACATTTCGATTAGCATACCTTATGCTCGCATGTTTGCATCATTCATTTGTCTTGCATGCACCGAGGCTCTGCGCATCATTCAAACTGCATTGTATTTCAATACTTATTCAAATTGTTGCATTCATATGCCATCTTAGATAGTCAAGCCTATTTAGTTGCATTATTGCATGTGTTGCATTAGGCATCTTCGCATAGTTAGGATCATGCATATTTCTAACTAACTTTTGTTTTGGCTCGGAGTACACTGTAAGTTTTACGCTTTAGCATATTTGCATGAGTGTGAGTGTTGCCATGATAGCATGCTTGCCATGAGGCTATTTGCTTAAATGATAAACTGCATAAATGTCTGTGGATGAAGGCTTGGTTGCTTAAATTGGGACAATTCGATGAATGTGAGTTTTAAGCCCAGTTTGCGAAGTGGCAAAATAATCATGTTTTAAGCCCACCTGAGGGTGGCAAATCCGTGCTTTAGCCCACTTGCGAGTGACACTTTCAAACCATTTTCAAAAACAAACATGAATTGTTTTGTTCTAATTCTTGCGATTTAGTCTATACTTGTATGTTGTGCGCATCACGTAATAAAGTTAGCCAATAATCAGGATAAGAACACATGAGGTTTATAAAACAACATATCATATTAGTAGAGGCCGATCCTTTGATCTGGCGAGCGGGGGTGCTCATTACATGACCTTCCCCTCTCGTACCCAAGTTCTCGAGCTGAGGCAACATTGGTGATGACGGACACGTGGCCTTTGGCACGAGTCAGGGTTTCCTAAATTTTTCAAAAATAAAATATTTAGGTGGCGACTCTATAATCTGGCAAAGCAATCCAATTTTGGTATTATTTGATTCAAAATCTGATTTTCCAAAATGATTTGCCGGATTGGACTCTTTGGTGTTTATCAGTCTCACATTGCACTTTATGAGATTAGATTCAGAACTGTGACAGGAGTCCAAACTGTAGGAGACCAATTCACGCCTCTCCAAAAGGGGGGCGTGCGAAGAAAGTCGAGTCTATAGTTTCGCCCAGCTCCCCTCTCCTCCCTCCGCTCTGCTCGATACTATTCTGCCAACTCCACTGCATCGTCTTCTCCCAATGAGTCTAGCCTCATAGTTGGCACTTCTTCTCAAGCCATTCCTCATACTTGTCTGCGTATCGCTTCGGACGCTGGAACAAGGAAGTTCGCAAAGTGTTGCAGAGACGTGTCACACGGAACAAACGAATTCACTTCTGGGATGTGTTGGTTTTCTGCAATAAGGTAAGTAAAGAGAATAACTCCAAATGCCCATGGTTTGCCTATATTCCAAGGGTCGAAATTAAATTTTGCCAGTTTGAAAATTTTGAAAAGGTCCGCCTCCACCTTTTCAACACCCTATATTACCTTATCCCTTCGCTTTTTGCTAACGCATCACCTCCCCCAATACACAATTATGCCACGTGTATGACCACGATCCACTATGCCCTTCCCTACCCTATCTATTTCATTTCACATCACCACGTAGCCCGCCACTCCTCAAGCCCCGCGCGCCGCCATTCCCTCTTCACTCGGCCACCCTTCGCAGGCGACCCTCCTCCCGGGCACCCTCTTCCCTCGGCCCCCCTTCACGGTCGACCCTCCCCCCAATCGGCCTCTCCACTCAGTCACCCTTCACGGTCGGCCCTCCTCCCTGTCGCCCTTTTCACTCAGCCCCCCTTCGCGGTCGGCCCTCCTCCTAGTTGGCCTCTTCACTTGGTCATCCTTCGCGGTCGGCCCTCCTCCCAGTCGGCCTCCTCACTCGGCCACCCTTCACAGTCAGCCCTCCTCCCGTGCGCCCTCTTCACTAGGCCTCCCTTCGCGGTCGACCCTTTTCCCAGGCAACCCCTTTTCACTCGGTCACCCTTCGCAGTCGGTCCACCTCCCAGTCGGTCTTCTCTCACTCGACCACCCACAGCCACCGTCTTCTTCCTTATTCCCTTCGTTGGACTGAAGCTGCACTCAAGAATGAGGGACTACTGACATAGGTGGGCCCATAAAGGCTATTGGCCCACCACTTAGAGCCTAATACACGATTCAAACACTAAGGCCCAACATTACTAGAACCCAACGTTACACCACGACCAAGAACCAATAACACCTAAACACTTGTCAAGAGAGGAACCAGCCACGTAAGCAGACAAAGATCCTACAGAGTTATTGCACCACACATCAGCCATTAATGAGGTCCCCTGGAACGTTTAATGCGATAACCCCTTCACATCGGAACAAAACAGCCTCACCATGAACAAGGCAAGCTAGAGCATAGACTTTCGGCCAACATGACAGGTCAGAGTGGACAAGGAAATGATGAACAAAGGATATAAGCAGGTTTCTAAGACAAAGAGAAGGTTAACTTCTTTATTACCATTCTATCTCTATATTCCGTTAGTCTCCCTTCTCTAACTTGCCCGTCGGAGAGTTCGTTGGGGGACTCTCGTTCCTCGTTGGACTCTTGTGTAGGTTTCTCAGTGAGCCCAGCGATTGGATAACGGTGTGGGAGGCGTGGATCAGTCCGACCTGTTCCTCAGGGACAAGTAGTACCATCAGATTATCTTGTTTTGATTGAGATATTAATTAAATTTTGGCTTTGGTCATACTTCTTGATCTCAAAAGGTGAATTGGAAATTCCTACAAAATTGATCTCAAGCTTGCATGGAGATTATAAAACCTTGCAGATTTCTGGCTTTTAATAATCCTACAATGTTAGTGAAATTTTTTATTCTCTTTGTTAAAGTAGCATTATTCAGTGTAAAATTGTATGATTCCATATAGTAGTGAAGTGTTCTTTATCCACTATTAAACTACTGTGTGTTTAAAATTCATGTTCCATTTTTTCATCAAATCTCTAGTCAAAATGTATAGTTCATAGATGTGGGAGGTAAGTAGATATTCTCTAATAGTTCAGATGTCTTGATGTAATTAACCTTATTTTTTATATTGTGCTGCTAACAGTAATCTGAGAAAATGAGATTATGGAATAGCTATTGGCCAACAAGGCTCTTTTAAGAAACCATGTCTTTAGGCTTTTGGTTATTTCAAAGAGTGCTATGTGAGAAATTCATTGGGCTCAACTAAAAGTCTATGATCAAGTTTCAAAAAAAAAGGCTTAGATTAGCAAGATTTGCCCCCAAAGAAACCTAGGAAGTACTTTCTAATTTCTGAAAAGAGTAATGTGATTATAGGACTTTGAATTATTGGACCATATTATAATCTTTTAATTCAATTTTTTAAAAGAAAGATAATTGCCCTGTTTCATACAAAAGGAACTATAATATATGTCTCTACAAGATTAATTTTGCCTTGAGGCTTAACACTCTTTATATTTTTTACCTTCTTCATGAAATTTATGTTTTCAGTGCTCTTGGGTTACTGAATATAGCAAGTTTATGTTATGTAATGTCTTGAGATATAATTGAAATGGACCCTAGATATGAAAAATGACAGAGAATAGATTGATGTAGCTGAACAAAAACTACTTAGTTAAGGGTTTGCTGTGCAGTTGCTATAGTTTTAGAAATGTTGACTAGTTTTCACATTGCTCATTAATTTTATAAAATAGTTGGTAACTTTGTTTTAAAATAGGATAAAATAGGCAAGTTGCATGTAATGCTCACTTTTGTCCTTGAATATTAGGTGGTTGTAATTTGGTTGTCTATAGTTTTGTTTTGCTTCTAGAAGCTCTGTGTCCTCTCATGTCGCAGGACTGGAAATAAGAAAGGTGATATTTTTTGAATGAAACCTATCTAGTGAGTTTGCTTTTTTATTTTATTTTTAAGTATTCCTTTCTAGGTATGGTGTTAGTGGTTAGCATGGGAAGAATATTTGTAGAGATGGTAGTATAATTGTTTGGATGAAAGCTATTCTAGTGAGTGTACTTTATGTCGTAGCTTTGTGAAACACAAATTTCTGGTGCTGGTGCTACTGACTCTGGTGTGGGATAGTATCTACAAAAGCTTTAGATATGTGATACCACAAATTTCTATTGTTGGTGATAATTGTGTCGTAGGATTTCATTTTCTTTTATTTATTATATGCATTTGATTTGTTTACATTGGGCAAGAGAGGCGTATTCGTATTTCAAGCGTCGCTTGAGTTTGGAACGCCTACAATGCAATGAAGATAGTTTGGTCCTTTTCCTTTATGCTTTTTATGTTTCATTTGAATTTTTACCTGCTTTTATTTCTTGAAGTGTTTTGATGAGAGTATTGACTTTCCTGAATGCATTGTTGTTGTTGCATCATAAATAAATAAATAAATTATCCTTTTTATTGGATAAAATTTTAATACTTGTCTTGAAGGTTTTTTCGTAGTTCTAGTGATTTCTTTCTTTCTTATCTTTTTCTCACTTCTCTGTTTTAACTTTTTTTGTGGGTACTTACGAAATTAGGTTGTCAGTCCTCAGGCTCGGCCCTGAGATTTTCGAAACCCAAAGCTAATAATTAACTAATAAATATCACTAGATCATTTAAAGTCCTTCACATTTTTTTTTATTCAACCAAAAAAAAAAATTGAAGGTAAAGGACAAAATATTTGTGTCAAAAAAGTTAGGGTTATGAATTAGATAGGGAGAGAGAATGGGCACTTTTAATTTTGAATGAGCCTTTTAATTTTTCAATGGATCAATTTATTTTAACTTAGTTTGGGTATTTTTAATTTTTTTTGGACTTAAAACATACGTAATATATTACACTAACCTATAATGGGAGGGGGCTCCTTTTTTGGTGTGTTTTGAGGGACCCTAAGCCATGGCTTGGTGGGCCTATACCTAGGGTCGGCCTTGTCAGTCTTGTATATAGCCCTATATTTCACTGGCTTACTAATTTACTTTCTGCTACCAAGCACAAAAAGAAGAAAACGAAAACAAACCCTGCACCATCAGCTAAGCAAGGAAAGAGGGAGGGTTCACGGTTTACTATGAAGCACGAGTATTCCAAAAATAGTGTCGTACGAGTACCAAGTACTTACCGGGTGCAGATACGCGTACCAGTACGGCAGCATGCGTACCGGGTATGGTAAAAAGGGGTCTGTTACGTTTGGTTCAATTGGGTACGACATCGATATGGCATGGGTATAGCATCGGTACGCCGTTGGTATGTTTTGGGTATGCCGGGGCAAAAAATCAAATTTACAAGAGAATTAGGGGTATTGGAGCAATTTATTCATGTTCTTTATTAAAAAAAACAAAAAATATAGTGTCATTTATTAATATTAAGAATATATACACCTAGGTTTTGTTTTGTCCCTTCTTGCATCTCTTCACTTCAGCAACAGCAAAGAAACGAAACCTTAGCGCAGTCTTCTTCGTCTTCTTCTTCAGCAACAGCAGCATCTCTTCAATTCGAAGCCCTCCGGCGATGGCGACGTAACAAGACAAAGCCCTCAGGTGAGTATTCTTCAACTTCTTCTTCGTCTTCTTCTTCTTCTTCTTATTCGTCTCTTCGTCTTCATTTTCGTTTCTTCATTTTTTTTGCAGATCAGCAACTGGTGAGTGTTTCTTCATTATCTTTGTTTCTTCGTCTTCCTTTCGATGAGTGTTCTTCATCTTCTTCTTCTTTTGGGGGTGCTGCAATAACCCAAACCACTGTTTACTAATTAACCCTACTGATTACTGCTAAACTGAGATTGAACATGATTAGTAATTGAATTGATTGAAATACTGGACTGACTGATTGAAGGTGCTAGTTTAAATGCATTTCTATCTGTTGACTGTTTAAATTATATGTTCGTGTTTTATGCATTAAACTGCAAATTGAAGGCCTTATCCGCGGCCGAACCAGAAATTGACTGATGTTTTATGATCATTAGAATTTATAGGATTTTATGGAGTATTTATCTGAAAAGTGATTTGGTATGATTAAATTAGATTGAATTGAGCTAAATTGCAATAGTTGGCTTAGTTACCAACATGCCACTTAGTGGACCACTTAGGCAACACATATTTGAACTTTATTATACATTCAAAAAAACATTTCATCAGCCTCTTTCCATGTTGTTGCCGACTAGAGAGAGAGATATATAGGGAGTTGGAGTGAATTCATCTTGTATTGCTTGGAAATTGAGAAGATTGGAAGAGTTTGTGATCAATTGAGCTTCTAGACTTGTATTTGAGAACTTAGGTAAGGAGTTCATCCTTTTAATTGTGAATTTAAGTTAGTCCTTGCATGTTTCATGCTAATTTGAAGAGTTGAGCCTAGAATTGGTTTAAATTGTTGCATTAGAGCTTGAATCATGCATGTATGTGTGCATTGTTGAGGTTGGAGGTTTGATTCCATGGAAATCTTGCATGCATGTTCATGTTTATGTTACAGTTCATGATTTCATCTTGTTTTTGAAAGAATTGGCTCAATAGAGCATGAATTTGAGGCTTGAAAGTTGTTTAAAGTTATGCATGTTCACTTGAAGTCATGTTGTTTGAAATTGGGTTTAATTCCCTCACCTTTGGGCCTTGATTTTACAAATTGAGCTTTAAATCATGTCATACTATGTATTTACAAGTGTTTTCCAGGAAATGGGCCCAAAGGAATCGAATTTGATACACTTGAAGTTGAATTTGAGCTTGAGGTTCAAATATGGGAATTCCAGATTTTGAACTCACGCTCGAGCAGGGTGACTGGCGCTCGAGCGTGAAATTTGTGCTTCCAGCACTTTGCACTGTTTTGAAGTCCGCTCGAGCGGAACAATTTACGCTCGAGCGGGACTTTGTGTCTTACGCTCGAACGGGTGTCGAGTGCCCAATCGAGCGTGATTTTCACACATCCAGCACTTTTGACTGTTTTGCAGTACGCTCGAGCGGGTAAGTATACGCTCGAGCGGAAACCTTTGTCTGCATATCCGCTCGAGCGGAGTAACCGACGCTCGAGCGGGACCCCTGTTTTCTGAAAATTCTGAAAATGCTTTTAAAGTGCATCTTTGCATCCTCATTTCATCATAGGCATTCTTAGGCCTAGTTTAAGGCATCTTGATGAGGATATAGATGTAGAACCACACCGAGTCTAAGTAGGGACTAAGTCTTTGATACCCGAATGTGAACTTATAGTGTGTTCATCCTGTAAACTGTGTAGGGTTGGCATCTGAGGACGCGCTCTAGCTTAACTGTAGCCCAGAACTCTGTGAGTAACAACTGTGTAAAGATATGTTTAAATATGATTATCTTCTGAACAATTGAACTGTACTGTTTTCTGAAATGATACTGTTACTGAATGAATGATGTCCTAATTGTGAACTGTGTTGTGGCATCCTTAGCAACGTACTGTTACTGTAATGTACTGCTACTGTCACAGAGATCTCTGTCGGTTCCCATGCTGGAACCATTACTGTTTACTGATATGATGGCCATCAACTGACTGTTCGGTCTGATAAGACCTACTGTACTGTTTTGCTACTGGATGTGCCACATATGACTGTAATGACTGAATAACTGATATACTGATTGAAATGATTGTTTTCAATACTGTAAGGACATTCATTCTTAACCTCTTTACGCATTATGTTATTCACTGGGCTTTAGCTCACTGCTCATATATATATATATATATATGTAGGTGTGCAGGCATCGGACCGTTGCTAGAAGCGTCGGGGTAAACTCTAGTTTTGTCAAGCCAACCTATGTGCCTCACTGCGAGGTTCCGAGTCCGTTCAAGCTAAGGCTATGGGGTGTTTTAGTTTCTCCCTTTCTGTTCTGTTTTGTATAGACTGTTTACACTGTTACTGTACTGTCTTAATAGGGATTAAGTCCCTGTCCTGAAAGATTGTAAATGTTGTACATACTGTTTGCACTGATTGTATATATGTATGAAAAGTCTTTTTTGCACACAGACTGACACAGCTCATTGGACATTGTCTATTTACTGTTTTGGCTTCCGCCAGCCCCTGTACTCTGTTTTACTGTACTACTGTTAAGTAGGCCTTCGGTAATCACGGATTACTTGTAACGCCCTCAAAATAATAACATTAAACCCATCAATAAAGACACACATTTACATACAAAAGATCCACATTCTTCAATTCATCAGAGTACTTCATTACAAAAGTATTACATGTTAACAACAAAAGCAAATGCCCTATGGGCTTACAGCTTTCCAAGTTAACACTTGGTTACAAAAGAGAGTACTAACTCAATTACATATTAAGCCCTTGGCTTGAATTTACATGTAATAAATCAAAAGGAAATAAGACAACAAAAGTGTGTCCGCCTCTAGCCTCCCAAGCTATGTCCTTGGAGGTGGCATGCTACCTGTACCTGAAAATGATGTTCCCATATAGGGTGAGCCACAGCCCAGTAGAAATACACTAAACCAAATATGAACAATGACTAAAAGATTAGCAGTTGATAGATGGCCAACACTGATACTTTCACTTATAACACTTTACAGTTTCATGACATACAAGTCTATGTTACAGTCCATTTTCCAATTCTTTTCAATTTTCAATTTATAACCATAGCTCAGAACTTGGCCAAACAATTTATATGAGACAGTAACTCATATTAAACACTTTCCCATTTCATAATAGATAAGCATACTAGCTATATCACACACCAACAGATAAGCATACAAGCTATATCATCACTTCCATAGATATGCATAAGAGCACTATCACACTTCCAAGGACAAGCATATGAGCTGTGTCATCACATTACTAGATAAGCATATGAGCTCTATCTGTGGAGTCCATCCCCTATCTCATCCCAACAACATCCGGTTTAGAGGTCCATCCCCTATCTTCCCCTAAACCGTGGAGTACATCCCCTATCTCCTCCAACACGACACAATGCATATAAACAATAATTATATGCATCATCACACAATACATAAATTTAATGTATTCTTTCAACCGTCATACTCAATGACACATTCCAGTGATTAGTTTCAATTTGCCTAATCATCATGCATTGTCTACAACAATCAAGACTATCCTCCACCGATAGTCCAAAGCAGTTATTTCTATACAGAAAATAAATGCAACAATGGATATATAATCAACATTTCAACTAAGTGAGCGATAAATAATCCAACTACACCCTTTAATCCCATATCTTTCCAAATCAATCCCTCATTTCTCATAATTAATTATGCGAATTAATTAACCAATGTAATTAGGGCATTTTTCATAATTAACATTACGACCCTTACATTCCATTTTTCATTAATGTTTTAACATTAATTTGACTTTTCCATGCCAAACATGCAACTAGGTTTTATATAGCTAAAACCCCAACATTTGTAAATTTACACAAAAGCCCCAAATTTTCACAACATTACCAACCCAACCCCAACATCTCAATATGCTAAAATTTAAAGACAAAACCCATAGTGAGGAGTAGGTTATCCCTACCTCAAAGAATGACACCCAACCAAGAAGATGATGGAAACGAAAATGCTCCAAACCACGAACTTTTCGGATCAAAAGATAGCCCTCGACGATCAACAACCTTTTTGTGAAGACCAAAGGCGAGGAAAATACCCTAGCTAGATCAAACCCTAGAGAGAAGGGAGTTTCTAGAGAGAGGGGCTCTCAAAAATGGGTTTTAGAAAAAGTAGGAGAGAGAAAGGAAAGTAAAAAGTGATTTAAAATCACCCAGCGGATAACTCATATACGCATGACCCGCTCGAGCGGAGAATACAACGCTCGAGCGCCAAGAACAAAAATCTGGACACGCTCGAGCGCAATAAGGCCCGCTCGAGCGCAATAAGGCCCGCTCGAGCGCCAAGACACAAGAATAAAGCACTTCTGCTCGAGCGCGAAAACCAGTCCACTCGAGCGTAGATTTCCCCCTCCCAGAACTTACATCCAGAAAGTACTACCTGCTCAAGTGCCAACAAACCCGCTCGAGCGCTATCGCTCGAGCGTAAACAAACCCGCTCGAGCGTAAAAATCACATCTGCAGAAGTTTTGCAGGAACACGAAATACTGGAGGTGTGCAATCCCCGCTCGAGCGCAAGAAGACCCGCTCGAGCGGATCGCCTAAAATCTGGACAACAAAGAATTGAAACCAAGGCCTAACCAACCTGTAACAACCCTGCTCAAAACATCCTAAAACTCAATCAAGTGGAATTAAAGGACGACAACAAGATAGATACCACTACCAACTTCACGGAGCCGAGTCTGGAATACAACAGAATAGTAAAGGGACAACCGGGATCGCTATATTACTGGTCGGTTACGGTGCTAAACCCATAGGGGCGGGTTTGGGTCGTGACAGGTGCCCCTGTAGATCAGCAATTTTGATGGATGAGATTATTGATGTGTATAAATGTAGTAGAGTATTATTTTGATTTTGACTTAATTCCTCAATCTGAAACAAATAAACGAATAATCCTATAAAATAATTTTATCATTCTCATGATAAATAAGTTACATGAAAATCTTGTAGTTCAGAAAGAAATAATAATAGAATCATGGAGATATATGGAATATGCAATAGGATTATTGAAACAAAGGTTCAGTTAGTTACACCAGCCCAACTTGGAGAATCTCTCAGACAAACTACTAAAGCTCTCAGAGCTTTCCATGTAAATTATCCTTTGAGTCATTAAATTTGACTGATTAAAAAATGCAATCAGAAATACTAGGACAATAGAAGAAAAGAAAATTGATGCAAAGTCATTTTTTGTGTAATGTTAATTTGTAGGTTGGATCCTTTAACCATAATTATAATAAATAAATAAATATTATATTTGCGTACCACTGCCATACTCGTATCATATTTTTTTTGAGTTTTGTCGTATCGGCATGCCCACACTCGTACCCACACCGTACTCATACCCGCACCCATTCTTCATAGACGATTTGTAACTTTCCTACAATCATTTCTTGCTATATTATTTGTGTTAATTCCTAAAAATAAAATGTTGACATTGTATTTGCAACTAATTGGCAAAGGTGGAGAAGCTTTCTCCAGCAAATCGAAAGGAGCTGCTACAAAATCTGGTCGGTTAACGGTTAACTATTATCTTTGTCTTTGATGATTTTAGGAATAGGTAAGCATTTAAGAAAGTGGAGTTTTTGCATTTGGACGTGTCTAGAAAAATTGTATTAATTGGTAGAAAGTTAAAATTATTAATTTTATAATTGTTATAATTTGCAAAGTATAATATATCAGAATTATTAATTTTATTATTGTTATAATTTGAAATATATCAATTTTATTGAATAAGTGCTAATGGTTATTTATTTTATCCTCTTTTTTTTTACAGATTGTTTTTGCATGGGCTATTGTGGATATTTATTTTTGTGTACGAAGAACATTTGTTCTGTATGTGGAAGACTTTTATTTTTGTACAATCCTATGTTTTGGAAATTCAGTGTTTTTGTATGTAATATTTAATTTAGATGCATTATACTTGGTTGGTATGGATTTATGTGATATTTGGAATATGATGTGTACGAGCACGAAATAATCTTCTTCCTGTTGATCAAGTTTGCACTCCTCCAAACGTCATCACTTTACTACCTGAAAACACAAACGTGAGCTAACCGACAGGTGTGTGCCAGGAACCTCTTCGATGCCTAAGTCAGCAAATAGACAATAGACACAAAAGTAGTGTGTATTTGAGAGTAAAAATTGTGATATCTGTCCATAGGTTCTATCATGAGCATTTATTGATCATGCCCAAGGATAATACTTATCCTTAAAACACCCTCGTCACTGCAAGCCAAGTGAGATGGTCACAACTCTTGCCTCGGCTGTTATCAAACTCAACCAAGATTACACAGCTCGATGCTGCTTTTAAGCAACGCTATCATAGCCCTAACTGTGAGATGACAACACGTAGAGCTATCCTTAGCTCGGTCCTCTTTCCACTGATATCTTGGTCCTCTATAGGATTTAGCCCGGGATAGCCAGGTCAGGCCACTGCCAGCCCACCTCCGACCGGCCTGATGCCTAAATGATCTAGGACCGTGCTACATAATCAACTACTTTGCCTCGTAGTTCGGCCCAAATCTGAAATACGAGACGTCTTCTTGGCTCATATTGCGGCCCATCTTTCAAAGAAGACTTGTCCTAACTCGGCCCAATTTTCTCACAAATTACCCTCTCAATTGCCCCTTAGTTCCATCTGCATAGCATGATTGCGATTTACTGTTTCAAAGGCGAGCTAAATGTCTAAAATTCAACCTAACCGAACCAAAAGTAACCCAACCGAGCTAAAATACTCCAATTAGCCGAACTATAGTCGCGTACGTTGCTAAATAGGTCGGTCTTCTTAGAACCGTGCCTGTCACACAGCCCGTCACTTCACATACCTAACATCATGTCCTTGTTGGGACACGTGGTACGTGCCCATTGCTCCTCTGCACTGTGACAGCCGTCAATCGTAACTCTTGAAATTTGAATAGTCCTGCTGTTTTAGTGTCTATACAAATCCCATTTCTCGAACCAAACATTCTTACTGTTCGTCTTTAACCTTTTGCATTCTAAGCTTCAAATTTGCACCTCCTCTACTTCGCTTCCCCTCCTGCTGGTGTTCTTGTTGATTGGGCTTTGCTTTTACGCTCTAAATCCATAAGGCAATCATATCTCTTTCTCTTTTTTACTGATGCCTCTTTTTTTTTGCTTATTTTTCTAAAGGCCATCACTCTTAACACCATATATGTGCGTTTATGGAGTTTGAACAAATACCAAAAACCCAAAACCACATGCTCACCTAAAAACAGACTGACTGGGTTTAGAACAAGTCCAAAACACGATTTTTTATCCAAATATCATGCTGTGACCGAAATAAGAACCCGTTTTGCGACCTTTAGGCCTGCTTTTGACCTACAATCATTTTAAAATATTTAGGTGGCGACTCTGTATCTGGCAAAGCAGTCCATGTTTGGCACTACTTTTTCAAAAATCTGTTTCTCAAAACGATTTGCCAGATTTGGACTCTTTGGTTCAGATTTAGAACCGTGACACAAATCGAGAGTCCGAACTGTAGCGCGAGGCCCCACGCGGGCGCTGTTACAGTGTTCTTTGGTGGATTCCGAGAAACTTGAGATTGAAACTTTGGTAGATTCTAAAGTGGCTTATCGTCGTGAATTCGACATCGGCATTGTGGATTAACAAAAGCAATTCTGAAGTGAAGATGGTGTTGGAAGAGGCACATCGTGTTTGGTTCAATTCGGTTGTAGATTCTCTAAGTAATTAAGGGTACTCATATATAATTTATTTTTATCTTCTTAGTAGATTATTTCGTAATTTTGACTCGTGATTTTTTTATCACAATTGGAGGTACTCTAATTATGTTTTTTTTTTATTTTTTATATTAAATCATTATGCCGATTTGTTATTGATTATTTGATTAGAATTGATATTCACTGTTTAAAATTAAAATATAATTACAAATTAATATTTCAAGATTTTTAAAAAATTTCAAAGTGAAAGTCCACCAACACTCTTACTAAGGATTCAACTTGTTGAAGGATACAGTTCAATTTCGTGAGTTCATTATAGATCTCATTTTAATAATTTAATTGATTTATGTTTTAAGATTTTTTTTTTTTCTTCATTTGCCAAAAAAATATGTCAGATTGATTATAGGGTAGGATAAGGTTGGATGGGGGTGGTGTGGGGTGGTTAGGATACAACCACATCAAGTCTAGTCTAAGATAGTCCTGAGGAAGAAACATCATGTTACATATCATAGTGAGTGCATGCTTGGATTCATACGATTTCATGTTGCCTGGGAGAATTATCCCAGGTGTTCATAGCTCTCGTGGATGACTTTTATTGGACGACAGATCATCTGACACAAATTTGACGACGGAGACCAGTCGTATCTGAGAATCAATCAAAGAAGAACCCTCAGTCAATAAGAGAGAAAAGGTGATTAAGGCAACAAGTACGTTATGATTAAGGCAACAAATAATAGAGAAGGAGAAAGAGCGTCTACAACAAGTATGTTATTAATAGAGAAGGAGAAAGAGCGTCTACAACAAGTATGTTATCAGTTGTTTTGAATGATCTAAATAAATATATTTTTTTTATTTTTTATAAAAAAAAAATGTGAAATAAAGATTAGATTTGAAGTGATGTAATAAAGAGATGATGTAATTTAAATAAGATGATATGACACAAATAAAATAATGACTTTTTTAATTTTTTAAATTATGCCAAACTAGACCTTAAAAAATTCCAAATTTGAGAACTAATTTTACCGTGAAGTGCTTACCCAACAAACACTGAATTGGGCACTCTTGTGATTTGATTCTTGTGTAAAGTATTGGGTCCAGCTTATCTCAAGTTGAGATCAAGACTGGAGCCGTCCAATTCGGTCTATGGGATTTATTTTTTGGGCCTGTTTTGATAATCCGAACCGTTCAATGTGTAGAACTCGTCGAGTACTATATGCCTGTAAAAAATCACGTTGATCGGATATCAATAGCTCTGCGATCAAATCTATTTTGTATAAAAAAAATAGATGGTAAAACAATTAACAGTTGATAAAAAACTGTTTTGTTCATATAGTTATCGATATCCGACCAACATAACTTTTTACAAGCAGTAAGCCCTTACAAGCTCTACAGCAGAGTCTAGTCCAAGATTGGACTGGACCAAAACCACTCCCTAAAATATTTACCAAGGCCGCAGTTTGTCATTTGGGAAAGAGGGGGCAATTAAACGTCTCACCACAATAGTCACGCGATTTCATATGAAAGATAAATATAATTTTAAAATAATTTATTTAATTTTTAAAGATAAATGTATTAAAATCATACAATTATAGTTATTATATTAATTTAATTTTTTTTATAAATAATTTACGTACAAAAACCTAAACAATTAACAAATTAAAATATCAAACTGAAACACATTGTAAAATTACGTACTTGGACTTAGGAAAATATCTCGTAACTCAAATTTTGTGGTTCAAAAGTGGCTCAAATGGCCAAAACGATGTCATTTTAGCCATTTTTATGTTGTTCTGTACTCAAAACGACGTCGTTTTGGCCGTTTGAGCCACTTTTGAGCTACGTAGCATTGTCGCTTGGACTTAATACCAAACATGATTGATTATTCAAAAAAATGAATTTATAACATTAATATTTGAACTATTTCCATACACTACAGGAAAACGTGTTTTTTGCGACGGCAAAACGCCGTCGCAAATGGTCCGTTAGCAAGCCGGCTCGCACGCAAGCCTCGGAGAGAGACCGCTTGTCAAGGAGCTAGACGCAGATGGTGGGGTACTGGTGGGAGAGAGCCGATCCAGAGCGAGCTTTGGCGGAGTAGAGTTTCCAGATGAGGCCTGGACCGGCGGAGCCGATCTGGTCAAGGAGGTCGTAGTCTTTGAGGGGTTTGGGTTCGGTGACTTCTTGGACCGTGGTCTGTACGGTTTTTTCGATGACCGCGGCGGTCTTCGCTAGGGCTTGGGTTAGGGTTTTCATGGTCAGAGACATGGTTTGGTTAGGGTTGATGATGATTGTGATTGTTGAGCTTTTTTTGATGATCGCGGTTGGGCTTGGGTTAGGATTTTCAATCCGGCAAGCCGGTGTACCACAACAGAGGGATCCGTTTTTCAGTGTGTTTTAGACCAGAGGGATCTGTTTCTCAGGCTGGTGTACCACAACAGAGGGATCCATTTTTCAGTGTGTTTTAGAACAGAGGGATCCGTTTTCAGGCCGGTGTACCACAACAGAGGGATCCGTGTCAATCCGGCAGGCCGGTGTACTACGTCGGCATCGTCAAATCTGGGAATTGCATTTCTACAAATGCGAACTTTGGTTTCTGAAATTATGTCGTCAATTTTGGTGTACCACGTCGGCATTGTCTGATTTGGATTTTTTACATATTCAAGTTCTAAAAATACAAATCTGTGAACTTTAAATCTAAAAATGCGAACTTTTTACAAAATCTGAAATCATGAGTTCGCATATTGTATGAACAGACTATATTTTGAATATGTGAACAGACGATGCCGTAGAAATGCGAACTTCAGAAATGCGAAACACATTGGCATCGTCTGATTTGGATTTTTCACAGATTGTATGAACTTTGATTTTGGTGTACCACGTCGGCATCGCCAGATCTGGGAATTGAATTTCATCTCATGATTTAGAAATGCGAACTTGAATAGAAATTCGAAACCATTTCAGTGTGTTTTATTTTGCGTATTCATGTCACGTACGAAACAACACTATGACGTTACCACGTTTCACTTCTACGCGTGTTACAAACCTACTAAATTAGAAAAAGGTATTAGTGTACTTTTCCGATCAACGTGACACACAAACACTCATTCACCTTCTCTATACAACCCACGCCAATCAACCAATAATACTAGTAGTGGCAAAATAGTCAACAAACAAATTAAGGGACCATTCAGTCACCAAGAAAACATTTAGGATCTCATGGATTACAAGTTCACAAAATGGGATTTACTGGTCAATTTCCCTAAAATCATAAAGTTATAATTATTATATTAATTTAATTTTTTTTATAAATAATTTATGTAAAAAACCTAATTAACAAATTAAAATATCAAAATGAAACACATTGTAAAATTACGTACCAAGCATGATTCATTATTCAAAAAAATGAATTTATAACATTAATATTTGAACTATTTTCATACATTTCGGCATGGTTTGGCAAGTGGGTTTGGATAGGTTTGGATACGTTTGGGGTTATTTTAGTCACAAAAAATAAAATAAGCTATTTTAGTCATAACAAATAAAATATCACATCCAACTCATAATCGTTACACTCTTCTCTCACAAAAAAAGTCAAAAAAGTCAAAAAGTCAAAAAATCCTTCCCAAACCAAGCTTTTTAGTCCAGGCTAAAATAGCCAAAAAAGTCAAAAAGTCAACCCACTTCCTAAATCAAGCCTGAGAGCATTCCCAATACTTGATTAAATTTTTCATTAAATTTGAGTAAAATTTTAATAAAAAGTTTGATATAATATAATGCACTCCAATAATTTTATCAAACTGGCTGGTTGTCCAGTTGTTCGGTCTAAAATAAATTTTTATCAAATTCATCCAAAATCGATTGTGCAGGAAGTTATTCACTCGGTCGTCCACCAACTATCATTTGTAAAATTTGATGAAAGGATAAACGTTCCCTTCATTTGATGAAAAAAGTATCACTCTCCTCATTTGATATCAATATGATAAAATAATTGGAGTATCGTTTTTATCAAATTTAAATTTGATAAAAACATCTGATACAACGTTAGAGATGAACTTAGTAAGAGTTTTTAGTAAATTTTTTTTTTTTTTTTTGAAGTAGAAAAAAAGACGTTCTTTGGTGTTAACATTGCAATCCTTAAATTCTCAGTGTTTTGGCTAGATTTACGTCAATTAATAAGGAGAGACTCACCACCAAGAGAGAAATACACAAATTCCCGACACAAAAGATAGAGTCACGAGCAAAATCTAATACGGTGAGTTTCAACCATAAATGAAAAATGTTAATTGTGCCCCCGGAATCGACCATGACCAGTGTGTAGTAAGAAAGTGTTTGTAGATGAAGATTTATTCAAAATATAATTACAAACATGCCATAGAAGAAAAAGCACTACAATACTACAGTTTTCCCATACGACCGCCCACACCCAGTCAATTCCCCTTCTATCAGCTCCACTCAAAACCCAACCCCAGCCGCGCCGACACCGAACGTGGCTCTCCGATGCGGCTCAAGGTTCCTATTCTTCCAGAAACATGTCTCCGGAGCGAGCTTAGCCGCCGCCGACCTCCTCGGTTCCGACTTGCAGCGCTTCAGTACAAGCGGCTCGCACGCTAGCTTATGCTCAATCATTGCCGCCATAGACATAGACGCCGGCGCCGGAAAAGAGCAGGAGGACCGCGGCGGCGCAGGATTATTAGAGTCAATGCTGATCCTTTTTTTGGGATCATCAGAGCCGTCCTTTGTGTTGACTGGCCTCTCTGGTAGCCATCTGATGAAGTCCGTACTACACACCCATGTCTCCTTCGAAACCTCCATTGATAGCTTTGGCTCTCTCATCATCAGAAGCAAACAGTCCGGCAACACTGATCTCCTCTCTCTCTCCTCCTCCTTATTTTCGCTCTCTAGATTCTCATGGCTTTCTCTTTCTCTCTCCTCTGACTCCAATCTCTCTTGGGTCTCTTTCTCCTCTGTTTCATCTTCTGTACTTGAAGAGTGATGGCTTTCTCTTTCTTGAATCAAATTTGAAGCATCTTCTTTTTCTTCTTCTTCATTTTCCAATTTCTCAGGATCTGCAAATGCTTCAGATAAAGAACTCACTTGTTGCTTTTCTTCTTCTTCATTATCATCTTCTTCTTGGATAATCTCTAATTTATCTTCTGGGTTTTCTTTCTCTTCACCTTCTTGTACCTCCATAACTAAATCTTCATCTGCATCTTCTTCTTCTTCTTCATTAGCTGTAATTGAAGTCAAATTCTCAGACATTTCAATCTGTTCATGATCATCATTGTCTTCTTCTTCACCTTCAGGAGCAGATTGTAATTCCCATAAACGATTGGTGAGAGCTGACATTCTCATCGGATCAGATCTACATCTCATCAACAACAGAGCATTCTTGGGAGGAATACAAATGCTCACTCTCGATTCCTCTTCCTCTTCCTCTTCCTCAACAATACAATCATTCACTTCCCATTTCTCTTCTTCGATCTCTATCTTCTCCCCCAAATCCACATGTCTTCTCAGACTCCTCTCTCCTGCCTCTGTTTTTTCTTCCTTTTCTCTTCCGCATTGAAACAAACAGCTGAATTCAGACCCAAATCCTCTCAAAGCTTCACAAATCGACAATGGAAGATGAACCCACCTCTGATTTCTGTGTTTCAAGCACTCCTGATTCTGAATCTGATTTGGGTGGTTGTTGTTGTTGAACCCTTCACGACTCTGCTCAACTCTTCCAAAACCCACACCCACTTCACCTCCTCTCATTCGCTTCCCTTGTTTCTTCTTCGTCTTCACACGAACTTGCCCAATGCAGGTCACCTTGGGAGACGAAGGCTCGCCTGGGTTTTCCAATGCGCAGCCTCGCTTCTTGCCGGAGGTGGGGAACATCGGAGATTGGCCCCCTTTGAGGCTTGTGTTGGTTCTGAGTCTGCGGCTGAGAGAGGTGGAGAGACAGATGGGTGTGTTTCTGCCTCTGCATGGGCTGAGGATTGACTTGGAAGAGATCTTCATTGATGAAGAAGAAGAAGAAGAAGAAGAAGAAGAAGAGAGGTGAAGAAAATGAAGAGGTCTCTCTCTCAGTTACTGGTAATGTCAGTGCAATGAGGTGTCTCTGATGAATCCATCATTGTGCTGTTTTGGCCATCAATTACCGCAAAACGACGATGAATTTTCTTAGTGGGGAGAGAGAGAGAGAGAGGGGTCTGTGACTGTGATTGCTTGTATGGTGGTGGGTTGTCGCATGTGGGAGCAGAGAGGTGCAGTGTGCAGTGATGAAGAGAGAGAGAGAGAGAGAGAGAGAGAGAGAGGGGTTTCGCTTTGATGGAAGATGACTGTGTGCCGTGCCGTTAACAATGATATATGCATTTTAGGAATAGAATTTGCATTAAAATGACATTTCTTTCACTTTTGTTTTGAGGTTAATTGCATTTTTATTCCTAAAATAATGATTGTGTTATTTTTATTGTTAATATTTGGAGGAAAATTTATTTATAAGTCTCATATAAAAAAATATTGACCTATTTAGTCTAAGTGTTCTCTTATAAATTAATTAGTGTTTTTTTTTTAATTTTGAAAAGTTATATTTATTTAATTTGGTACTATTTGACTTTAAGTGAATGTCTTTGTTACATTAGAAAAAATACATCAAAGAATTTTTGTGTGCTAAATCAATTGGAGTGCTACGTTTGAAAAAAAAAATTACACAAAAGAGTTTTTTTAGAATGTTAGGCTGTTACATCTGGAAACAGTACACTAACAAATTTTTTAATGTGTTACCTTAGAGTATTACGTTTGAGAAAAATATACTAAAGAGTTTTATGTGTTACATTAATTAAAATGTTACATTTGGAAAAAATATACTAAGAAATTTTTTTAGAATGTTACATTATTATGTTTAAAAAAAAATATATTAAGTAATTTTTTTGTGTTACATTGATTGGAGTGTTATGTTTGGAAAAAATACATTAAGGAATTTTTTAGTGTGTTATATTGGAACGTTACGTTTGGATAATAAGTTTGTGTGTGTTACATTGATTAGAGTGTTACATTTAAAAAAAGTACACTAAAGAATTTTTTAGTGTGTTACATTAGATGTTATGTTCGAAAAAAGTACACTAGGGAATTTTCTTGAAGTATTGCATTTAGTAATTTCAACATTATGAGAAAATCCACATTTTGGCCATTTATGTAATTCACACTAGAATGAGATTTTTAGATCTATAAGAAAAATGGAAGACCAAACAGTTTATAATATTACTGTTTAGGATTTATTCTATATTTGAATTGTATCAAATATATAAAAATATTTCAATGAAAAACTTACTTGTAAGTCTCATACACAAAATTTAAAACTTATTTAGTCCCATAACAAAATATTTTCACCAATTAGTGCTACATATTTTTAATTGTTATGAAAAAAATCTTTTTTTTTTTTTTTTACTTACAGACGTTGTTACATCCCATCACCATCGAACTTTCGTCAAACAGTCACCGGAGACTCGCCGGAATGTTCAACATCACTAGGAAGTCGCCGAAGTATTGCCAAAAGTTTGTCAGTGTTCTGAACTTCATTGAAAGTCTCCGGTGTCACGAGCCAAACCCTCCCTTATAGGTTTAGTATCATGACCGGCCAGTAATCTGAAATTACCAAAGACCTGCTTAACAGTAATACAATGATAGAGGCTCCAAAAGCCAATAATTAATAAAATATAACGTCCAATAAGCTATGCAAACTTAAATGGAATAAAACAAACCAGTATATAAACATATATACATAAGTCCATGTCAAGCTTAGGTACACAAAACATAAACATGACTTAGGGATTAATTCCCATTAACAAAATAAAACCAGTTATAACAAAAATTTTAAGACTAAACTTTACACTTAATCACAATTTTAAAAGGTTGAACTTTGAACCACCCAAAAAGCTTTGACGCTTGACAGTTTAGAACCTCGCGGTGAGACACGACATTTGGCCTGACAAAAGAGAGTTTAGGTTGACGCCACTAAGTCCGTTCTTGCATTTGATCACCTACATACATATATAAAACAATGATTTAGAGCCCAATTAATAACATCAGTGTAAAAAGGTTAAATGAATGAGGTCCATAACTTATAAAATCAAAACAATGTTCTTAACATGATCAAAATATTTTCTGGATACTTGTAATCAGAAATAAAGTTCCTTAAACCTTTAATCCTTTCATAGTTTAAGACATCATGCAGTACATTTCCAAAAGTTTTATTAAACCTTTCACAAAATTCCATACAAAATGTTTGCTCCGAAACGAAGCATTTATCATGTATAAACATATAGAATTCATAAAGTTCATCAATCGTTCAAAGTTACTTACATTCCGGGGTACAATAATACTAAACAGAATAATAGCAAAACAACCACAAAGGACCGGGGACATAGGCATAACAACTACTATGGATTGACATATACATAATGATCGCAACGGATCGACAAAGACATAACGATCACAATGATCAACTTAGACATAACAACCACAACGAGTCGACGTATACATAACGACCACTATCGATCGACATTAGCATAACAGCCGGAATGTCCAAAATGTTCACTGGACGTTAAAAATATCGTTGAAGACTTACTGGAATGTCTAAAATATTACCGAAAAATAAAAAAAAGAATAAATGGAGAAATTAGAGAGAAAAAATATAGCAAAATGTACAAAATATTGATAAACTAAAAGGAAAAAAACGTAACAATAAAAAACAGCAACAATGAGAAGAAAAAAAAAACATATGTTATTTTTCAATTTTTGTAGGGTTTAAGTAAATAATCTCCAATATTGATCAAACTAAAAAGTAAGTTTTGAAACTATAAAATTTTACAGTTTTAGAGCAAAAATCTATTAAACATTTGTCTTTATTAATCAAACAGAAAAACATATTGTGAAACTGCAAAATTTTACAGTTCCAAATAATGTTATGAAACTACAAAATTTTACAAGTTTAAACCATGATTCATTTCGGTACCAAAAAAATTGAAATTGCAAAATTTTATAGTTTTCACCGCCTATAACTAAAACTCAAAAATAACTTGTTCAGAGCTTAAATTTTTTTTCCATCAAAATAGAAAAAAAAGAAAAAGTATATAACAGAGAAAAGGTAAAAAAAATGAGAGATCGAAAGAGAGAGACAAATATAGAGAGATGACTGTACTCCGACAATTATTTTTTTGTTTAGATCTAGTCGGATCTACATCAGATTTGAGTAGATTTACTCATCTTCTTCGTCGGAAATATATCTTCTTCATCGTCGGTGAGGGTGAAGTAAGGAATCAGTGGTCAGTGGTTGTCGGTGAATCCCAATAAATGGTGGTTGTCATTCGCGGATAACTATATATCAGAAAGAGAAAGAGAAGAAACAAGATGTGGTCGCCGGTCGCTGATTGCAAAAAATCAGGAAAAGAAAGAGGTAGAGAAGAAGAAAAACGTTACAGGACTTTTGGGTATAAATTAAAAATTATGGAACTAAATAGGGCACACCACTTCTAAAGAGAACTTGTTGGTAATTTACCCTATTTTAATTTGGCCTTTCAACTTAACTCTGTCATTCGGCACTCTTAAATAAAAAATAAATAAGTAATTTTAAGGATTGGCTTCTTTTCAGTCCGAAATTGGATTGGAGAGATGTTATCCGGCCCATTGGGTCTACTTTCGAATCCCAATTTAATAATCTGAACTGTTCATATTTTAAGATTTGTCAAGTACATCATCTCTACAAAAAATCAAGTTAATCGGATAATGACAATCACATGTTCGAATCAGTTTTGTATAAAAAAATGAACGGTGATTGACATGGGTAAGCCCATAAAGGATATGGCCCACCACTTAAGGCCCAATCCATGATTCAAATAACAAAGCCCAACATTTCCAAAACCTAACATTACACCAAGCACCAATGACATCTGAACAATTGGCAAAGTAAAGAGCCAACCATATCAGTAGACAAAGATCCTGCAGAGTTATTGCACCACACATCAGCCATTAATGAGCTTTCCTGCAGCATTTATTATGATAACCCTTCACGTCGGAACATAACAGCCTCACCATGAACAAGGCAAGCTAGAACATAGACTTTCGGCCAACATGACAGCCCGGAGAGGACAAGGAAATGATGAGCAAAGGATATAAGCAGGCTCCTAAGATAAAGAAAAGGTTAAGTTCTCTATCACCATTTTTGATCCCGACATTCAATCACTCTCCGAGCGACCTGCCAGTGCGCACGCATGGTACAAGGCGGTTGCCAGCGCCCCACTTGTCACTGGCTTGCTGATCCTCGCTTTCTCCCTCGCTAGGGCTTGAGATTACTTCTGGTACAGGTGCCACCATTGACACCATGGGGGCACTTAGGCCCAGGTCTTCCTTAGCCACTTGGGTAGTCTTTTCTCCTGCGCCCTCCTTCATTTCCCCCTCCTTCAACTTCTCCTTTTGTGGAGCCTCCTTCGCCTTTCTTTCCTTCAACTCCTTCCCAACAGGGGCAGCCTGCTCTCCAGCCTTCATTTTTTCCAAAATAGGGGCGTTTTTCCCTCCTTTACACCCCCATTCTTTTTCCTTGGCTTCTTCACAACCGCCTCTACTTCCTGCTTGCCCCTCACCTTCAGTGGGTCTACTGGGGGCGGCAGAGGGGCGAAGCCAGTTAGGTCTTTATCGCCCACCGGCTTGGGACGCGGTCGGATCCACTCCCTTATCACCAGCTTCGAGGCTGGCCCCAATTGCGCCTCTTTGTATTTTTCTGCCCTGGCAAACAACCTCCTCTCCTCCTCCTCCTCCGCCTTCCTCCGCACCTCCATTTCCTCCATCATCAGATCCTCTTCCAACGGTTGCGGTCCCAAGTTCAGGGCAAGCAATGTTGAAGGCAAGACCAGTTCGTCCCACCTCACTCCTTTCCCTTCCCTCCACTCCTTTACCTTCTTTACTCGGTCTTCGGTTTCTATGTGGCTCCACCGATTTCGTGGGGACCTTTCACGTTGTGTGAACTCCTTCCCCACCATTTGTCGACATGAAGAACCATCTTGGCCTCCACCCCTTCACTGAAGATGGCAGGCCCGCCACTAGACCTCGGCCCGCCACTGCCTGCAGAGTCACCCAAGTCTCCTGCTGACCGAAGGCCTTGTAACAGGAGAAGAACTCCTCCACTGTTATTGCCGTCCCTCTGGTCACCTGCTGCCAGGCACTCGCGTAGGCTACTACTATCTTCCAGGCATTCGGCATCAGCAGCCCTGGCGCCACTTCTAACTTGTTTAGCACGTCCATCACTATTTGAGGGAGAGGTAGCCTCAAACCCCCTCGCAGCACTTCCTCGTAGAGGCTGAATTCATCCGGTCGCACGTCCAACGCCCTCTCTTTGGATGCGGGTAGCCTCAATCCTATTTTCGAGGGAATTTGGCACTTCCTCCTTATTTCCTCCAACTCCTTCGCTGTCAGTTGTCTGGCTTGGTGTCGTAGAGGCAGAATTCGTCCGGTCGCACGTCCAACGCCCTCTTTTTGGATGTGGGTAGCCTCAATCCTATTTCTAAGGGAATTTGGTACTTCCTCATTATTTTCTCCAACTCCTCCGCTGTCAGCTGTCTGGTTTGGTGTGCCAATGGTCGAGCTCTGCTTGACTAATGGGCCTCACGGTGGCGATCATTGCTATAGGGCGAGCCCGCACCGCTTGGCTAACTACCCTCCCCTCCCTTCACTCCACATGGTATTGTTCCGCCAACTCCACCACATCGTCGTCGCCTAATGAATCAAGCCTTGCGGCTGGCACTTCCTCTTGGGCCATTTCTCTTGCGTGTCTGCGAATTGCTTCGGACGCGGGCACAAGAAAGTTCACAAAATGTTGCAGAGGTTTATCACTGGAAACGAATGAGTTTACTTCCAGGACGTGTTTGTTTTTTGCAAAAAGATAGGTAAAGCGGACAACCCCAAACGCCTACGGTTTGCCTATTTTCCAAGGGTCAAGGTCAAATTTCGTCAGTTTGAAAAATTTCGAACAACTCCCGCCCCTGCCTTTTCATTGCCCTATATATCACCCTGTCCCTTCACTTCTTCCTAAAGCGTCACCTCCCCCTTCACGGATTCTGCCACGTGTACGACCACGATCCACTACTCACTTCCCCTTCCCTGTCTATTCCACTTCACTTCACCACGTGTCCCGCCGCTCCTCGAGCCCCGCGCACCGCCACTTCCTCTTTCCACTCGGCCACCTTTCGTGGTCGGCCCTCTTCCCGGGCGGTCCCTCCACTAGGTCACCCTTCACGGTCGGCCCTCCTCACGGTCGATCCGTCCACTGGGTCACCCTTCGCGGTCGGCCTTCCTCCTAGTCGGTCCCTCCGTTGGGTCACCCTTCGCGGTCGGCCCTCCTCACGATCGGTCCATCCACTAGGTCACCCTTCACGGTCGGCCCTCCTCCCGATTGATCCGTTCACTGGGTCACCCTTCGCGGTCGGCCCTCCTCACGATCGGTCCGTCCACTCGGCCACCCTTCGCGGTCGGCCCTCCTCACAATCGATCCGTCCACTGGGTCACCCTTCGCGGTCGGCCCTCCTCACGATCGGTCCGTCCACTCGGCCACCCTTCGCGGTCGGCCCTCCTCACGATCGATCCGTCCACTTGGCCACCCTTCAGGGTCGGCCCTCTTCACGGTCGGTCTCTCCGCTCGGCCACCCCTCATGGTCGGCCCACCTCCCGATCGGTCCTCTCTCCGTCGATATCTCACAACCCTTGTTTTCTTCCTTATTTCCTTCGTTGGACTAAAGCGGCACGTGAAAATGGGGGACTACTGACATGGGTAAGCCAATAAAGGATATAGCTTACCACTTAAGGCCTAATCCATGATTCAAATAACAAAGCCCAACATTCCCAAAACCTAACGTTACACCAAGCACCAATGACATCTAAACACTTGGTAAAGTAAAAAGCCAGCCACATCAGCAGACAAAGATTCTGTAGAGTTATTGCACCACACATCAGCCATTAATGAGCTTCCCTGCAGCATTTATTATGATAACCCTTTACGTCGGAACAGAACAACCTCACCATGAACAAGGCAAGTTAGAACATAGATTTTCGGTCAACATGACAGCCCGGAGTGGACAAGGAAATGATGAGCAAAGGATATAAGCAGGCTCCTACGACAAAGAAAAGGTTAAGTTCTCTATCACCATTTTTTATCCCGACATTCAATCACTCTCCTCTAACTTGCTCGTCGAAGGGTTCGCTGGGGGACTCCTTGTTCCCCACTGAACTCTTGTGTAGGTTTTACTGTGAGTTCAACCCCTGGGTAACGGCTTGGGAAGCATGGATAGATCCGTCCCGTTCCGTCTGGTGCCCGTAGTATCATTACTGATAAAATTAACGGTTCATAAAAATTGATTCGAATAAGTGATTTTCGTTATTCGACCGACTTGATTTTTTATAGGAATAATGTAATCGATAAACTCTAAAATGTGAATGATTCAAATAATTGAAATGAGATCCAAAAATAATTCTAACGGGCCAAACTAGACTGTCCAGTCTGATTTTGAATTAGAGACGGTCCATATCCTAATTTTATCAACTAAAATGACAAAATTTACAGATTAAAAGTATAACTTTTTAAGTAAATTTGTACATTAGTTGCATAGTTCATATATTTTAAAAGTTAAAAAATATAAAATTTTAAAATAAATTATTACATATTTTAGAAATTAAAATATAATTTTAGTGAGTTGAGAGAGACAAAAATGCAAATCCTTGGCTTTAATAGAAGATGATGATATCGTTGACATGCCGTGCCGTGAGCAATAAATGTGCATTCTAAAATAAAATGTGTATTAAAATGACATTTCATTATAAAAATATGAGCTTGTTATATTTTATATTTCTAAATTATCGTTAAATTAATTATTTAGTTTTTGAATTATCAATTGTGTCTAATAGATTCTAGAATATATAAATCAAAGTCTATTTTAGTTTCTAAATTATTGATTGAATAAATTTTCCCTAAAGTATTTAATTCAAATTTATTTAGTCTCTTAAAGGATTACAAAAATAAAATATAAACTCATAAATATTATAAATTAATAAAATATCTTGTTTAGTTAAAATTTTAGTTCAAAAAGATCTAAATTTTTATTCTGTCTTTGAAAAGTGGGCGTCAATCTATATATTGAATTTCTTTTATTAAGATAAGGGTAATTATCTACAATATTTTATTATTTATCTTCTACAATGAATAAGTGCTTGTTTTTATCTAGTATTATATGTTAGATTTCGTTTATAATTTCTAATTGATTATTTTTAAGTTTTTCGCCAAATTCTTTTTATTACTTAATTAATGTATTATTTTGTTCTATTACTATTTGTAGAGAAACGTTATTATTTAAATTATCTAATTCTACTTCTTTAATATGTCTAATATTTATTAATTTAAACACACAACAAAATGAAATACCTTTTAAAAACAAAATAAAACTTTAAAAGATTTTTCTGTAATAAAATTTTAATTGGGGAGTGTTTTTTACTAATTTTTAATACGTATGAGCATATAATCCTTTTAGGGATTAAACAGATTTTAATTTATATACTTTAAGGACTTATTAGACACCATCGATAGTTCAGGGACTAAGGCCTCGTTTGGGAACATGTTATTTTAGAAATTTTTTAACTTTTTAGATAAAATATAAGGTAAAAAAAACTTATATGTTTGAAATGACTTTTTGATTTTTTACGGAAATATGTACAAAAAATAGAGAGAAAATAAAATATTTGACTTTTTGGTTTAAGAAGTTAGGTTTGAGGTTTTTTTTGGCTAAAATAGTCACAGAAAAATAAAATATGCTTTTTAATTGAATAAGACAAAATATCACATTTAACCTATAATCATTACACTATTTCTCTTACAAAAGTGAAAAAAAGCTAAAAAGTTCATCCCAAATAAAACTTTTTAGTCCCATGCTAAAATAGATAAAAAGCTGAAAAGCCAACCCACTTCCTAAACGAATTTTTGATTTTTTTAATAACTTTTTGACTTTTAAGTTAAAACTATTACTTCTCAAACAATGCCTAAATATACTTTGATTTATATATACTTTAGAAATTAAACAAATTCAATCGATAGTTCAAGAATTAAATAAATAATTTGACTAGAAATAGAAAATATAATAAACCCCAAAAATATAACTTTATTTGTGAAAAACTTTCTTTATTTTTTCAATGGATTATATTTTTATGGAGTTGGTCTTTAGCCACAAGCAACGTTTATTCTACGGATCTGGCTATTCTTATTTATGAAATCTTATGATTAATATTGAAAGAAAAGCATTGACTCCTAAAACGTTACATTTTTTAATTTTATTTTACTTAAAATTACATGCCAAATGATTTTTTTTAAATATTTTATGGCCACACAGCCATGATGCTACTCCATTTATTAATGTAAACCTTTGTATAAGTGTTTACTAATAAAACATAAAAAATAAAAAAAAACAGAGATTTATTTATATATTACTCACAAATTTCCCACTACATAAAACTTATCAACAATGATGTGACATGACATTTGTGAAATTATAGTGCTTTCCTTACAACTATGAATAAATTTATTCATAAAAATAAAGAGATTGATAAATTTATCACTATAAATTTATTTATAAAAATAAAAGACTGATAAATTTATCTTTATCACTTAATAAATTTATCAATAGGACTTAATGGGTAATAACTCTTAAAAGTAAGACCTATTGGTAGTTTACCCAAAATAATATGTATTGTATATATTTAATCTATTAATTACAATAGGAGAAGACTGTATATATAGGTCAAGAAATCTAAGTGTATAGGAAACTTAGGTGTACAGGAATACAAGAGTCCTAAGTATAATAGGAATAGATGACAACTAACACCCCCTCAAGCTCAAGGTGGTAAGGCACAGAGTAACTTGAGCTTGGTGAGAAGGTCAGAGAAACGTCTTGGAAGATGAGCTTTGGTGAAGAGGTCGACGGTTTGCTTATCAAAGGTAAGAAAGAGAAGAAGAGCAGTGCCTCGAGTAACATGCTGGCCTATGAAGTGGCAATCTATCTCAATATGCTTAGTGCGATCATGGAAGACATCATTATGTGCAATGTGAATAGCACTCTGGTTGTCACAATAAAGATTGATGGCAGAAGAAGGAGAAACACCCAAATCAGAAAGAAGCCAACGAAGCCACACAAGTTCCTGAGTAGTGTGAGCAAGAGCATGATACTCAGCCTCGGTACTAGAACGAGCAACAAGAGTTTGCTTCTTACTACGCCAGGCAATAAGAGAGGTGTCCAAGAAGAAGCAGAACCCAGTAGTGGAACGACGGTCAGTAGGATCCCCCGCCCAATCTGTATCAGAAAAGGCATGAAGCTGTAGAAAAGACTGTGCGGAGTAGTGAAGACCATGAAACAAAGTACCTTTGAGATAGCCCAAAATGCGAATTAGAGCATCATAGTGTGGAGAATAGGGGGCAGCTATGAATTGACTGACAATGTGAACAGCATGGGCAATATCTGGACGAGTAACCGTGAGATAAACAAGACTACCAACTAGCTGATGATATTTGGTGGCATCAGACAATAGAGAACCTTCAAGAGGTGTAAGACGAGTCTGAGGATCAACAGGAGTAGTGGCAGTTTTGCAATCGGTAAGGCCAACACGAGCCAAGAGATCAGAAGTATACTTGGCCTGGGTAAGAAAGTAACTAGATGAATCTTGAGAAATTTCCAAGCCAAGGAAATAGCTAACCAAACCCAAATCTTTCATCTCAAACTGGCGACAGAGAAACTATTGGAGACTAAAAATACCCGCGGGGTCATCTCCAGTGATAATCATATCATCTACATAGAGGAGAATGAGAATAGTACCACGCTCCGTCTTACATATAAACAAGGCAGAATCATGGGCACTGGAGGAAAAGCCAAAGTCACAAAAGGTAGAGCTGAACTTGGCAAACTAGGCACGCGGAGCTTGTTTAAAACCATACAAAGCATGACGAAGTTTGCAGACTTTGTTTGATGGAACAGAGAAACTAGGAGGAGGTTGCATATAAACTTCTTTAGTGAGATCACCATTGAGGAATGCACTCTTGACATCCATCTAACAAAAACTCCAGTGGCGAGCAGCAGCCATTGCAAGTAAGCTGTGAATGGAAGTAAGATGAGCAACATGAGCAAATGTTTCTTCATAGTCAATGCCATACTCTTGAGTAAACCCTGGGGTGACAAGGCGAGCTTTGTAACGCTCAATGGAACTGTCGGAATGAGTTTTGAGCTTGTAAACCCATTTACAACTAACAGTACTGTCACGGTCCAAAATTTGTGACAATTAAATATTAAATTAGGACTAAACCCCAATCAATATTCAATCATCTAAATCCTAAGGATGAAACAAATCTAAACGTTCACGTCTCTAAGGGTTTAAGTAAATTTCCATCCTCAAAAGATTACAAGAGATAAAAAAAAATAACAAAATCCCAACCAAACCATCCACCATAATTTCACAACTAACCAATACCTCCAACATTAAAGTAATAATAAATAGTCAAAATAACTTAAATAATGTAAAGTTACAAATCATGTCAAATTATCAAAATACTAAGGTCATAAAATAAAAAAAAAATACATAAACTAATATCAACCCTAAGCTCAAGAAAACAAAAGAAGTCCAAACGACATGTCCAACAATTATAGTTGTTTCTCTTCACCACCGTAGTCTCAACTAATCCTGCAAAGGAAGCTCGGTTGCGCTCAATCAAAACGCATCCGAGTTGCCAAGAGACAAAACAGGTCAGTACACAAGTATACTGGTATGAGTACAAGATTTAACACCCACGTGTCCACCAAACACAAACAAAAATACATTTAATTCTTGCTATGGGACAAGACAAGTAGTTCCATCCGCACCGAGACGAATGGGTAGTTTCCTGAGATACAGTGCCATTTAGTTTCTTGCCCGTACACAACAAAATATAAACTGAGTATAAAATAAACAAAATAGAAATAAAAATATGGTGGGTCAGTCCTGCATAAAAAGTTAGTAAGACCCACTATTCTGCAAAAAAATAAAGTTAGTATAATTTAATCCTAAGTAACTTGTTGAAGAAGTATAAAAATACACTGTTTCATGCTTAAATAATTTGAATTACCAAAACTTAAAGAACAAAAGTTGTACAAAATCAAATTTTCTAAAAGGTAACGCGAACGAATTTAGTAGAAATTGAACAGGTTGAGAGAAAAACTTGATAGAAGAACCTAGATGGAATTCCACCGAAAAATTTAAAGCTAAAAATGAACAGAAACTGTCCTAAGATGATTTTTTGTGAAAAGTTCAAAACACAAAAAGTGTGCAGAATAATATTTTACTTCAGTTTTTATGAAACAATAAAAATGAGCTCGTTTCGTGGGTTAAAACAGTATCTAAAATCCGTCCTGCTAAAATGAATAAAAACTATTGTAACCAAGATCATCCAATTACAAGTTCTAATCGATCTTTTTAATAAAAAGTTAAAACACAAAAGTTGTCTAGAATCGCGTATACATGTCTCTGCTCAAATTTCATAATTTATCAAGGTTGTTTACTATTTTTCAAGATGTACAATTCAATACAATTCACACTATACTAATAAACTCATAATCAAAATTCTTTGTACCTTAACTCCACTACTTCGGCCCTTCACTTCCGGCCTACACATATATCCCATGTGCCTCCTGTATACCTAACACCACTTCGAAGCCAAGCTTGCACGGGGATATCGTTCCAAGTTTGACCCACACTCCCCAGATGGTTTGCATATACGTACGCGCGTAAATCAAAGCACTCGTCTAGTCATGAGAACGAGACAACAATATAAATATACACAATCTTTCATCTACTCATCAGAACAAACATAACAATGCCAAGCCCAAGGCATTTAAATAAATCTCATAATCCTCACTTTTTTTTATTTTTTCACTCTTTCTCACCAACACTCAAATAAAACAACAATCCATAAAGTCATGGTGGAGTATAAGGAATTTATCTATGGGTTCCAAATTTATTTTAATTTCATAGATTCATGAGTGTGATTACAACCATAAAATAAATACATATAAAAATCCTAAACCTGGCATACACAACTAATCAAAATAATTAAAATCAATATATCATCTACATACAAATACAAAATCAAACCAACATCAAATAAATAAATAAAAATAAAGAATCAATCCATCATCTAACCAATATCTATGGATTTTAAGTAATATCTATGGATTCTAAGTTTATTTCAATTTCATATAACCATGAGTGTGATTACAACCATAAAATAAATACATAAAAAAAACCCTTAAACCTTGCATATACAACTAATCAAAATAATTGAAATCAATCTATCATCTTCATACAAATACAATATCAAATCAACATTAAATAAATAAATAAATAAAAACAACAAAATAAATATAAATCAAGGGAAGTGAGTTTAGTACTCGCAATATTTGTTTGAAGATCAAAGAATTACTTGGAGAATTAACAAAGCCACTAAAACAAAATCCTAATTTTTTTCTCCTTTCCTCTTCTCTCTCCCGCCGCTCTCTCTCTATCTTGGCTCTCTTTCTTGATCTCAATCAATCTCTGTCTCTCTCTGTCTCTCTCTCTCTGCCTCTCTCTCCCACTCACGGCTGCTGTTTTTCTTATTCTTTTCTTCTTTTTTTTGCTGATTACCTAATACTATTCTAACCTAATTGATATATTATATAATATTATATTATACAAATACAATATATATAAATATACTATATATGATCAACACATATATATACTATATATAAACATTCAAATTAATTATATATAATTAAATATCACATTAAATTCTCATGTAACCACACAATTAATAAAGCCAAAAATAAAATAAGATAATAATAATAATAATAATAATAATAATAAAGACTTATGAAAAGTCAGGGTCGCTACAATTATTCTTGCCAAGAGGAAGAGCAACCACATCCCAGGTCTGAGTTTTATCGAAAGGCTGCAGTTCATCAGTCATAGCTTGTTACCAAAGAGGATTAGAACAAGCTTCTTGATAGGAAGTAGGTTCATGAGAGGAAAAGGCAGTGGAACCAACAATATAATCACGGAGAAGAATAGAAGGTTGCCTTACCCGTGTGGAATGACGCTATGGTAGAGAAGGAACCTCAATATAAGAAGGTGTAGCGTCATCAGCAGACACAGGATCCTCAAGATGGACAATAGGCTTAGGCGGTTATGAAAGCATGGAGTCAGAATCTACATCAAAGTCATCAGAAAACAGGTCTATAGAGAGATTAGTAAAGATCGGTGAGTGTGTGGGCTGTGGTAAGTGAAACTTGGAAGGATTTCAGAACATTTTGTGTTCCCAGAAGACTACATGACGGAAAATACGAAGTCACTTGGAGATAGGATCCCAACAACGATACTCTTTATGTTCTATACCATACCTCAGAAAATAGCAAAGATGAGAGCGAGGTTCTAGTTTAGTGTGTTCATGAGACTGAAGTAGAACAAAACAAGCAGAACCAAAGACTTTAAGAGTGGTGTAGTCAGGAGGAGAACCATACAAGTGCTCATAAGGGGAAATATTAGCTATGATAAGTGCAGGTACACGATTTATGGTGTGGATGGCAGTGAGGGCAGCTTCCCCCCAAAATTGTTCAGGACAAGAAGATGAGATGAGAAGAGCCCGGATAGTGTTTAGAATATGACGGTGCTTCCTTTCGGCTCGTCCATGTTGTTGGGACGTGCCTGCACAAGAGCGATAAGATAAGGTACCATTAGCCCGAAGAAAAGATAGAAATTTAGAATCCAAGTACTCTTTAGCATTATCAGAACGAAATATTTTAATAATACGAGAAAACTGAGTGCAAACCATAGCAGAAAAATCATAATAAATCTGTTTAAGTTCAGATCGATTTTTGAGAAGAAAAAACCAAGTATGACGAGAAAAATCATCAACAAAAATCACAAAATATCTTGACCCCCCATGGTCGGTGTGGGGGAAAGGTCTCCAAATATCGGAATGCACAAGATCAAAAAGAACAGTAGATATAGAAGTACTATTATTAAAAGATAAAGCAGGTTGTTTAGCAATTTGACAAGATAAACAATCGATATCTTCAAGACGGACAAGACCTAACTGATCACTAGAAACTAAAATTTTCAAACGACTAAAAGAGACATGTCTTAGGCGACAATGCCAAAGCTGTGAAGAAGACAACGAAGAAGTAGATGCAACAGAGAAAGCAATGGAAGAAATAGTAGATGATGTGGGGAGAGCAGCAGTAGATGATTTGTAAGGAATGCGAACATGGGTAAGCTCGAACAGATGTCCATGCTTACGGCCTATCCCAAGGATCTATTTCGTCTGAGGGTCCTACACCAAACAACCATTAGAAAAAAAAGGTAACGGTTAGACCAAGCTCACATAACTGACCAATAGAGACAAGGTTTAAGTGAAGAGCATAAATGTGATAAGCATCATAAAGAGACACAATAGAAGTAGTAATGTGGCCAGTGTGACGGATAGTCATATGAGAACCATCAACAGTGTGTATGATGGGGACAGAAAACAATGATGATATAGAAGAAAACATAGTGGAGTCAGAAACCATATGATCATGGCATACAGAATCAAAATACTAGAGAGAATTAACTGAAGTCATGGAAAGAGAAGTAGAGGGAGGAGTACCAGATTTGGACCTATTGGATGAGGGACTCAACATCATCTATAGAGAATGAAGAAGTAGCGGAATCAGTGGAGTGGTGAGTAGAAGAACCCTCAGAGGCAACAGTAGCAGAGCGAGAACCGTGGCCAGATTTGGACTGATACCCAGAACGAGAAAACCCTTTCTTGGAGGGGGTTCAAGGACAATAGGGTTGAAGATGACCGGGAGCAGTCTTACGGCAAGTAAAGCATTCACGAGCCTAGCGCTGAACAAAAGAATGAGTGGCTGGCAGGCCACGGTTGAGACAATACTGGCTGTGAAGATAAGGAACTCTGTGATGATGGCGTAGCAAGAACATAATCCATATTCTGAGTTTTGAGAGTCCCAAAACGAGTCTTCTCTAATAATAGTTCAGTAATGGCTTGCTCTAAAGTGGGCAAGGGCAAACAATGAAGCAATGAAGCACGTACAGGCTCAAAACTGCTATGAAAAGCCATAAGGAACTATAATAGTCGTTGATGATTCCGATAAGTAATAAATAGCTATGCATTCTCAGAATATGCCCATAGAGGCTCAGAGAGAGCTAGCCGGTCCCAAACAGACGACATTTGGGATAATAAGTCATTGATAGACTGACTGGATGCCTAGCGCATGTGATGAAAAGTCTGCAACAGTTGATATTGATGAGCATGGCCAGTGGTCTGATAACGGTTCCTCAAGAAATCCCAAATTGCTTTGGCAGGGGAAGTAATTTGAGCATCATCTTGGAACTGACCAAATTGGAGATGAATGGAGGGAACTGAGATAGCTCGAAACCAGGTGATTATTTGATAATTCTTACTTTCCCATTCATCAAGATGGTCATCGAAGGCAGAGTCAGTCTCATCCTCCTTCTATATGGGTTTGGGAAGAGCACCAGTAATAATCCGCCAAAGATGTTTCCCTTTGATGAAGCTGGAGAGAGCTTAGGCCCAACTAACATAATTAGACCCATCAAGGATGACAGAAACAGAGTGGATGTGCTCAGTACGATCCATAATGCTCAAACAGGGCAAAAAAAAGAAGATAGGGCTGTGTAAAGGCTGATTTTGCCAAAACGGAACCCACCAGTAGATTCAGGAGGCCGAAAATAGGTGGGATAGGGTCTGAATTGGCCAAAAACACGCCCGAAAAGGCAAGTAAATGGCTAGTCAAAGTGGGTTGACCGTAGGGCGGATGTCACAGCAAGAGGGTGACGTCAGCATGCGCGGTGCACGTTAGCAGAAAGGCACGCGGCGCACGATAGCAACAGTAGCAATGGCGCGCAAGAAACCAGCGGCTTACGTTAGCAGATGAGGCCGCAACGCACGATAGCGCGAGACAAGTGCAGAAGGCGCGTGAGGCGCGTGGGAAAATGGTACAGCGCGTTACCAAGCTTCAGGAGGCGCGTGACAACGCGTGGAGCGTCGGATGAAGATGAGTCTGGCGGTGTTGGTTTCGTCTTAAAGAGACAAAGAAGATGGTATAGACTAATTGTTGAAACAGAAAAGGACTTGATACGCAAAAATAGAAAGAAGCAATCTACTAGGAAAAATAATAAAAAAAAAACGTAATAAAGAAGAAAATGAGGCTAGGAAAAAACCCTAGGCTCTGATACCATGTTATGAGAATAGTAGAGAGAGAGAAAATAATATGTATTGTATATATTCAATCTATCAATTACAATAGGAGAAGACTGTATATATAGGCCAAGAAACCTAGGTGTATAGGAAATCTAGGTGTACAAGAATATAAGAGTCTTAAATATAATAGGAATAGATAATAACTAACACATATAATTTTGAATTATTTACAACAAAATTTCTCAAATATTAGTGAATACTATTTTATCTTTACTCATCCCTCAATATATACAATTTGATTTCTCAATTATTAAAATGTATTACTTCCATCCTCTCCAAACTCCCTTTAAATTACATTCAAAAGAAGTATATTTATATAATTTTTATATTTAAAAGGAGTTAATATGTACTAGTTCGTATTAATGTAATCAGCCCTATAACTATCTACGTATAACATTACTCCTAAAGTTAAAGAATTGAATAAAAGTAGTGGTGTATGACACCAAATTTGTTTAAGGGCCTAATGAGACAAAAGCTTGTTGCTATTCTAGCACGATTTCTCAACTAGTTGATTTTGAAATGTTCATTCAAAGTTTGGTGCATCTAATCTTTGGAAAAAAATATTTAAATAATTTTTTAATAAAATAATTTATAAATAAATGGATTTAATTACAATCCTTAGGGTTGGTTTAAGATGTGAGTTGACTTTTTAATTATTTTAGTTTGGGATTAAAAAATCTTATTTGAGATAGATTTTTTAATTTTTTTTAACTTTTATGAGAGAAAAAATAAACTGATTATAGATTGGTAAAACATTTTATCTTATTTAATTAAAATAACTTATTTTATCTAATAGGACTATTTTAATCACAACTTTTATCCCAAACGGGCCTTAATCAAGTGACTTGAAGTGCGCATGAGCGTAGGTTTGTAAGAGAGAATCATATAGATCATGGAACACCAAAGCAAAATATTCTGGCAAGACAATGCAAAGTGGTAAGTACAATAATCTTCACATCAACATGGACAGATCATGGGTGGTTGATGATTGGGTAACTATCTACAAAATGGTTTGGACCACCCAACCAATTTTTTGAATTTAAGGTGGGTTAGTTATGGTTTGTGGTAAGCTGAGGGTTGCAGTTAGTGAGGTGAAAGTATTTTAAATAGGAAAAGTGTTAAAAAAATAAGTAAAAAATGAAAAATGTTATAGATTCACGTTTTACATTCATAAATATATCTATACTGCTGTGATAAAGATAATAAGTCTCATATAATTGAGTGTATAATTAATAAATAATTGACATTTGTCAGATAACATCACTATGAATTGAATTGAAAAAGATTTTTGAGGAACTCAAACATTTTTTTGTAAAAGATATATTAAAATGTATTGAAATGTATAAAAATAATTTGAAATATATAAAAAAAAATATTAAAATTATAAATATTTTGAAAATTTATACTTCTCATTAACAATAACAAGACATTTTTAAATAGTGGACAAGTCTGATTGAATTGATGTCTCGTATTTTTTCACTCATTTTTTTATTATACAAAATTTGAAAAAAATATTGTGTTTGACTTGAGATGGTGAGTGTTTAATCACATCAAACATCGATCTCAAGTTGTATCACATAACAACTTGGTGTTATAGATTCACATTTTATATTCACAAATGTATCTATATTGATGTGGCAAGGTGATAAATTTCATATAATTAAGTGTGTAATCAATAAAAATTTGACATTTATCAAATTACATCATTGTGGATTGAATTGTAAAAAAAAAAATTGAGGAACTCAAACATTTTTTTGTAAAAAATATGTTAAAATGTATTGAAATGTATAAAAATTATTTGAAATATATAAAAAATATATTAAAATTATAAATATTTTGGAAATTTATACTTCTCATTGACAATAACAACACATTTTTAAATGGTGGGCAAGTCTGATTGAATTGGTGTCGTATTTTTTCACTTATTTTTTTTATTATGTAAAATTTGAAAAATTATTGTGCTTGACTTGAGATGGTGAGTATTTAATCCCATCAAACATCGATTTCAAGGTGTATCACATAACAAATAATAAATAGATTACACTACTTCAACATAACATACCTGTTATATAAATTTTTTTCATAAAATTTAAAAATTGTCTACTTGGAGGGTGCTCTTGGACATGGTGGGCCCATCACAAGGCCCACGTTAACGACTTAAACCATTTGTCAAAAATCATCTATTGCTAAAATAAAATTGATGGGGCAACTATGACTAGGTGAGCGCCGGTTTGTTTGGGAAAGAAATTGGGATTGATAGTGAGATGTAACTCATTATATGAGATGTTTATTTTGAGAGATAAGAAGGAAGCTCCTAATCCTATAATATTAAGATAGGCCTTGAAAGAGAAATTAGGATGGAAGAGGTGTTAGAAAAATAATTCCAAGGACTAAAAACTTTTTATTTTTTCATTTTTTACATGCTAGGCATTTTTTTTAACATTGAAGTTTAATTTTTTATATTTTTTGTTAAGTAAAAATCATTATTTTATTTGTTTTATTTTTTTTGAAAATTTATTTTTTTATTTTTTTAATTTTTTACATGTTGGATATTTTTTTTTTGGATATTAATGTTTAATGCTTTTGTATTTTTTTATTTGTTTTATTATTTTATAGTTATTTTATATAAAAATAATTTAATAATCCCTACACTAATAATTATCATCAAAACAAACACAATTTTACTTAATCTTCTCACTATCAATCCCCTCACTAACAATCCCATCACTATTAATCCCCTCATTATAAATCATCTCCATATTACTTCTGAAAACAAACGAGACCTAATGATATTACATTTACATTCAAAAAAATATATGTTCTATTGTCAAAATTATACTGACCATTTATTTTGTTGAAAATAAATATAATTCGAACATATAATTATAATTGTCCAATCAATTTGCTTTTTAGCATAGACAATTTGCTCATACTCTATAAGTAAACAATTCAAATCATCGAAATAATCCCATAATGGACCAACACCACCCTCCAATTAGGAATCCAATCACAAAGAATACAAATTCTTTTAGATTCAACTTATCAAGCAATGTAGTAACACTTCCTGTGTTTTTTCCCCTGCCTTCTTGATTTTCTCAGCAGCTAAACAGAGCATAGTAACTGTTACAAAACCAAAATTTTCTTTTGCTTTCAGGTCATTTTTTCACCCAAACATAATTCTCACCACACGCCCCCTTCTCCCAACCCAACTCCAATGAGCTCCTCAAAAGATCTCCTGATGGGTTGCCAGAGATGCCATTGATGAGTTCGAGATAAGCATGGCAGTCACACTATTCCCAAGCTTTTCTCTTGTTTCTTTCCTATGTTTTCTAAGCGATCAAACAGACCCACCAAAAGAGAACCCCTACTTAGTTAAAGTGAGTTGGGGTTGGGGGTGAAAAACACAATGTTCTCATTCAACTACAATTTTACCCATCAGAAAGAAAAATATATACTGAAAAACTAAATTTGAATTCAATCCAACTAACAATCCATGAGAAACATACCAAAGATGTCTAACAACCAACCTTTTATCATAGTGCCATATTTTGAACAGAACCACTGATGATGATGGTGTTCACAGCAGCGCCACTTGTCACAGCAACATTGGCTGGTGGGACCATTGAAGTTCCCACTTGAGCAGAACCACCGGTGATTGCAGCAGCGGCACTTGTCACAACAATGTTAGCCGGTAGAACCATTGAAGTTCCCTCTTGACCAAAACCACTGGTAGCATCGCCACTTGTCACAACAACATTGGCTGATGGAACCATTGAAGTTGCCACTTGACCAGAACCACCGGTGATGGTGTTAGCAGCATCACCACCTGTACTAATCTTGGGAATTTTGGGTTGCAGAATTTCAGGTTCCTCTACTTTTTGCTGCTTTTGCATTGGTTCAGGTGAAGAATATGCCTTCAATGTGTTGCCCGTTTGCGTATCAGCACCAATTTTCTGCCTGTTCACATAACTGGATTTGTTTATGCCACGAAGTTGCCGGAACCTGTAATCGGTTTCTGGCCGACGGCAAATTTTTCTTAGGGGCACAATTTCCTGAAGAAAGAATTAGCCACCGGATGAAAACATTAGCCAGCATGAAATGTATAAAATAGACTAAATGGCAGTGAATAAAATAGGTCTAAATGGCATAGTAGAATGTGCATTAATGCATGTATTTTGCACTAAATGCAACATGGAAAGAATGTCGATCGTATGTGCCCGAGAAAACTGTATGATAATAAAGTATAACACAAAGAAAGATATCAAAATCAGGAATTCTTTCCCACAAAAACTTGTGTGAATTAATGAGAAAGTGCCACTGCAAGCAAAAAACAATGGGGTAGAAAACCCATTTCAAGTTAGGACCAACAACAATAATGCATCCCTATATTGAGGCATGAAAAGCTACGCAACCCAACAAATATAGGTCTAAATGGTGCAGTAGAATGTGTATTAATGCATGTATTTTGCATTAGATGCTAAGTTAAAAGAATATCGACTGTATGTGCCAGAGAAAACTGTATAATGTTGAAGTAAAACACAATGAAAAGAAGTATTCTTTTATTTTTCTGAACAAAGGTTTCAAAAGCAGGAATTCTTCGCATAAAACTCATGATGAGTGAGAAAGTGCAGTTGCAAGCAAGAAATAATGATGCTGAAAACCATTTCAAGTTATAACCAAGAACAATAACACATCCCTACATTTTGAAAATGAACAACTATGCAACTCAATTGACCGCTACAACTTCTACTGATTTTGGTTTAAGCGAGTTATTCCTTGAAAGAATTTCTGTCAGTCCAACTAACTGAAGGTGCTGATTTTATGTCTATGAAAATACCAACACTAGTCATGCTCCATGCCCATATAGGAGAATATTTCTTCACAAACTTTTCAAGAGACAATATCAACTAAAAGTTGTTTCAATGGCATTTCCCTTGGAAAGATAAGCACTACTAACTGTAGTTTTTACTGTTCAAACTATTTCACTGAGGCTTTTCTTCGGGAAATAATCTCCAGTGTAACAGATAAAGTATAATGTGCTCAATCTACCTAACAAGCTTGTAAGAAAGAAAATAAACTTGTTATCCTAAACAGCTGCTCCAACTCTGACAAACAACAACAAAAACAAAGAGCAAGAGATGTCACCATCTAATAACCTAAATAAAATGGCCCAAGATTAAACTGGGCATTTTAAACACTAGGTTTAATTGAGCCATGAACCACAACCACAAGACACCCCCACCCCCCCAAAAAAGGAAAAAAAAATTAAAAGCAAAGAAAGAAAGAAAGAAAGAAAAATGAACTCATAGAACGTTTGCAGTAAAAAAAATATTCAGTCGTATATGGTATACCTCAGACTCATCATGATCATAATGCACCCGGAACCTACAGCGGCAACCTCTTAAATCATGCCTTCGTTTCCGTACATCAAGAACATGTGCATCGAAGTAAAGAGCTTCCTCTTTGCCGTCCTGAAATTTAAACATTAAAAAATAAATAAAATATCAAATCAAATGGGGATTCTGAAGATTTGATAAATTTAATTTCTTTTCTTTTAAAATTGAGATATATAAATTATTCTGCAGCATCATTATAAAGACATTCACACCTGAAAACAGAGTACAAGATCTCCAGGAAGAATTGCAGCACATTCTGATGGTTCGCATGGAAGAGACCGTGGTCTAACATTCCTACGAATATTAACCCATTCATCTTCCTCCGGTCCAAGACCAGCAAAATGAACCAGAACCTCCTGAATTGGCCAGCAGAATTTAAATCATAGCTCAAGTCAAAAAGGTTGGCAGAAGGTCAAGAAACAAGTTGTGAACTGGCATTTTTAACTTCTAAGTTCTAACAAATGTTAAAGGGAAAAGATTGTTGTAGTCCAAGGGTAGGTTGCAGATATTATCCATCAACAGTGCACCATTTGATGGATTCGCCTAGAAATTCAGTAACAAACTCGATTCCTAAGTTCCTACCTAAAGATGCTCGGATGCTCCATACAATTAATATAGGCATACATCATGTGGAAACATAAGATGAATAATAGTTCATGAAGGGTCTAACAAGAAATATGCCATTGGGTGAAATAGGCTCGAATTGTTTATTTGATGTGGTTCTGCTTTTATGATGGGACTTAAGGCTTGGTTTGGTTTGGTTTGGTTTAAGAATAAAGTTAAATGAGCAAAAAAAGTATCAAATTATATGAAGATAGAGGATCCCAATAATGGTAATTATGAAATTCAGAAGAATTAGTGGTATACAGTATCTCTTCCTTCTGATAACTAACTCATTAACATATGAAGGAGAAATCAACTTAAAAAATTACCGCATCACCCTTCTCAAGAGATCGATGAGACATAAACATTGCAACATCATACCTGAGGCAGGGAGCATAAAAGGAATGAATTATTGTCATTCAAAACAGGTTAGTAATTATCAGAAAGGATGAGGGCAAACATCAAATAATTAACATCCAGAAGTTCTAAACCTGAAAAGCCAGAAATACTAACCATGCACCATCCCTTGCAGATTTAGCTTCGAACTCCATATGATATTTATCTGAAACAATTCTTTCTGCACTTTGAACTGCTGAAAATGATAATGAGGGCAAAACAACACCATCCATTGCAGATTTAGCTTTGAACTCCGCATGATTTTTATCTGAAACAGCTCTTCCTGCGCTTTGAACTGCTGAAAATGATACTGAGGGCAAGATAAAATGAAGTAAGATGACAAGAAGTGAACAGTCAAACATGAAATTACAAAGGTAAAAAAAAAGAAGTAAGAACTCTTTTGGAAGAGATTAGATGACAGGTAGAAGCGAACTGTCAAACATGAATTATGAAGTGGGAAAAAAAAAAAAAAAGAAGAAGAAGAAGAAGAAGAAGAAGATAGAAGACCTCTTCTGGAAGAAAAATTAAGACTCGTAAAGAGCAAAGAGGCTGGCAGATTGCCTCACACCAAAAAGTGAGTGGATTATACATTGGGAAGAGTCAGAAGCACTGTTACCAGACAACACTATTACCCCAGCAATTTACATTTTGGAACACCCCAGCTATCCAAAGTAATCCCAAAAATATTTTCCAATATAAACCTTAGGAGGAAAATAATTGATTTGTCATTCAAAACAAATCAATTAAAATAAACTAACATCTAAGGAGAGTGGAGTTCTAGCATGACAAAACATAAAAAATGGGTCATAATGCTCATGGGAAATGTGTTGTAACATGATTAATTGAAAAAGAGAAAGCAATATTTTATTGGATATTTAATTGTTAAAAGAAAATTGCTTTAGAAGTACCTCGTATTCTAATAGTATAATCTAAACTAGTCTACCCTTGTTGTACAACATTTTAAAGAATGTGGCATGCAACATTCCTGATTCAGTTCCCCAAGTACCAAAATGATCTACATTCCCAGTAACATATGTCAGAAGACTTTCACGCCAAGGAGCAAGTGACAGGAACTTTTAATTGTTAAGAGTAATTCTCTATACCTAATTGCTGTGGCACAGAAAATACTAGAACCAGAAAGGCTGGCTATGAAGGATTAACCTACTTGTAAGTTTTATTTCTCAAATTCAACTCTGATCATTTCCTAAAAATTAACCAATCACTGGAATCAGTGAATATCTAATAAAATAAGGACTGCAGCATTTCATTCAAGCAAACTATTGTTGGCAATTCTCTTACATACACTTGTACTCCATCAACCCAACCTAAGCAACAACCACATATTTCAAGCTTAATTTCTTAACTAAATAAATTTTATTATTTCCAAAACTCAACCAATCAATGAATCAGAGCAGATTGCATTAAATAGGAGCAGTCACATAGAGCATTTTATTCAAGCAAACTTAGTTTGGCAGTTCCATTAGACAGTCCCATGCTCAATTCAACCTACGACAATTAAACCACCCAGAATGGGGCGTGACAATACAAGATTCCTTAACTACTATACTATATAGCTAATCAGCAACTATGGCCATACAACGAGTTAGATTAGGCAGATCTCACTAATTTAATTAAATAACTAATTATATACTAATTTATGAAATTATTAATCTTTTTACTATTAATTTTATTAATTAAACAAGGCCAAAGAGTACACTAATCAAGTGATTATTATACTCACCTAATTTCTTTTAATTAAACAAGGCCACGTGGTTGTTTCTTTCTAGGATGGGAAAAAATTTCATAACTCAATTGGCAGGGGAAAAAGTACTCCACTAATACTGTTAAATTTATCATGTTTATATATATATATATATATATATATTTCATTTAACATTTGATCTGATACATCTATTACCATTAAACATTAAAGAAACTCATAATAGATTCACTATCAATGAATATGAATGTGCCAGATTAATTTACATTTATTAATAATTTATTAATTGTATGATTAAAGAAAATATAATATCATATTTTTCTTATTAAAATTTATATTTATTTTTATTATGTATCTACCAAGGTTTTAAAAAGCGGCCGCAACCGTTACGCAACGCCGTTACGTAACGGTTTTGGCGGTTACCGCCACCCGTTACGGCCGCTTTTGCAGTGTGATTGAGATTCACAGGTGTGTCGGCCGTAGCAGCTGCCATAGAGGTCATAACGGCGCCGTAACAGCCATAACGGCTTGTTCCGTACCGTTACGTAACGGTTCTAAACTGTTTCTTTCAAAAAAACACACTAAAAAAGCTGAAAATGGGGGAAGAGAGATAGAGAGAAGAGGGAAGATAAAGAGAGAAAATGGAGGAGCAAGAGATAGAGAGAGAGAGAAGAGGGAAGATGAAGAACATGTTATTGATTTGTTGAAGCTGTAAGACCTATGTTATTCTATTCAGCTGCTATCACTCAACCATTTTGTTTGTATGTGTCTATCTATATATTGTTTGAAAATAATAATAATAATAATTGTGGTCATTATTTATTTGGCTCGGTGAAAATATGTATATATATATATTTAGGCACTTATTTATTCCCTTACTTTTGTCATTATTTATCTTATATATAATAGTTAGTGATTGATTTTTTGTATAATATAAAGTCATTAATTATTAAAATAAAATGTAAAAAACTCAGTTTATAGTGATTTAAAAAAATCAAATATATTGGATCATACTTAAAAATTTACAAAAATTGATCAATATTTATTTTTAACCCAATAAATATGATCATGGAAAAAAATATGCGTATCAATAAGTTTTTTTCAAATTGTGCGAAAAATAAAAAAATTCACGGTTCCGGTTACCGCAACCGTTACACTACGGCCTTTACACCCCGCAACCGCAACCGCGCCACCGCCACCGTTACGGCGACTGCAACCGCTTTTCAGAACCTTGGGCGTGACAATACAAGATTCCTTAACTACTATAGTATATAGCTAATCAGCAACTATGGCCATACAACGAGTTAGATTAGGCAGAAAGGAAAGAGTAAGTTCTTCAATGGCCTGTGCATCCAATTTCAAAATTAACCAAACCTATTTAACAAATATGTGCTTTTGACCAAAGAATACGAATGTTGTCATCTCATAATTTCAATTGAAATTTGCAGAATTGGAAAGCTTGTACAGTTGCATTCTAAAAGGGATGAACATGGACTTGCCACCACATAAATTTTCAAAAATGTAAGACCCTACAAGTGGGAGACACACAACATATATAGTTATATATATTTATTTTATGTCATATATAAGGATAACAAGTATTATTTGTCATTTATATAAATTAAAAATAACAATAATGTAATGTAAGTCATTTAAAAATTAATGTTACATTAAAACTATAATGTCTAAAGTCTAATGGCTACTGGTACTACATGGTTAATAACGATAGTGTAATGTAAAATTATATATATTTATTTTATGTCATATATAGGGATAACAAGTATTATTTGTCATTTATATAAATTAAAAATAACAATAATGTAATGTAAGTCATTTAAAAATTAATGTTACATTAAAACTATAATGTCTAAAGTCTAATGGCTACTGGTACTACATGGTTAATAACAATAATGTAATGTAAAATTAATGTAATGTAAGAATAACATCAAACTACCAAAAATAAGAAAATATTCCTTTCCAAAATTACGAAGAGTTGATGAAACAAACCAGCTAGGATAACCTCCATAACAGTACACAAAAATGTATTTTGTCCATAGCATTTTATAGTTCAAAATAGAACAGAAATATATATATATATATATATGAAATGCATTGAACAAATGGAAAATGCTAGACTCATAAATAATTATATGCAACTTATCTACAACATAAAATTTAGTGTTGAAATATTCTATTTTAATGCAATCAACCATTTAGTATCAGTAGTCATGTTGACAGAAACATCCATCAGAAGCATGATATTCTAGGTCTAGGCATTTAACTAGGTAATGGCAGAGCTTATTGAGTCCCCAATGAAGGATTCACTATGCAGCAACGTCAATCCAAAATATATATTAGAAACAAAATTACTATAGGAAAATACAGGTGAGCACCAGATAAGTGTGCCAAAATATAGGAAGCCAGAATGTTGTCAATCCTACCTGGAGCAGTCACAGATTGATGCGGTTGAGGGACATTTCTCACTGCAGTAGAATCATCCCAAGGCATACGTGATACATAGATTGTAGAGTTCACTACGAAGCAACATCAATCCAAAATATAAATTAGATAACAAAATTACTACAGGAAATACAGGCAAGCACCAGATAAGTGTGCCAAAAAACAAGAAGCTGGAATGCTGTCAATCCTACCTGGAGGATTTACAGATTGAGGGGCTTGAGGGACATTTCTCACTGCAGCAGAATCATCCCAAGGCATATTTGATAAATACATTGTCCGGTTCGCTACGCAGCAACATCAATCAAAATATAAATTAGAAAACAAAATTACTACAGGAAATACAGCTGAGCACCAGGTAAGTGTGCCAAAAAACAAGAAGCTGGAATGTTTCCAGTCCTACCTGGAGCAGTTACAGATTGAGGGGTTTGAGGGACATTTATCACTGCACTTGAATCATCCCAAGCAATAGGTGATACATTTAATGTCCTAGGATACTTGGCCTTTGACCTGAGAGCATGCCGCCTATTTGTGAACCAATTCCACACCTGTACAAAGTATCTAAATTAGCAAACGATTCTTGGGGAATCATCAACATGCAGTCAAGGGAAAGTGTCTTACTTGTTTCATTTGAACTACAATCTTTCCTGACCGTTCCACTGAAGCACTACAACCAAAGACAACCACAAGATGACCTGACTTCTGACATTGTAAGGCAAGCAAGAAGTTTCCAATCATTTGAATTCTTGAATTAATGCACATTAACTACACACCTGAACCTATCGGCAAGAGCTACAAGAACTTCACGTGTAGGCATCTGAGTATTGTGTTCTTGCAGTATAGTTTCCATCTCAGCAACCTTAAAAATGAAACAATGATGACCTAAATCATTGACATTGTTCAAATGCATTTACAACCTCCGAAAAGATACCATCATAGTTAATGCCATAAATAATAGTATTCTCTACTGCCTCGTGCTAGAGATCACCAAAGCATTAACACATGCACTAAACAAATACCCATTGTCCAAATGAAAGGTTTTATTGGAATGCATTCCAAATTATGTATGAACGATTGCTCCCACAAGGTTAAAGCCAATACAGGGCAAAAAGAGATGTTTCCATCGAACATTTGAGCTTGTGTTGAAAATTGTTTTACTACATACATGTGCAAAACCCCTTGCACTAGCAAATAATGAAACCTAAAGGCACAGTAGATTCCTAATTAACCACCAGAACCAAAAAAAATAATTCTTATCAGTTCATAATCCAGACAATACCCATATGGCATGTTTGATTGGGTGGATTAGAGCATGGGATTGGGATTATTAATCCGTGGGCCCAATTATCCTATGCTTGTTTTAATATTTTAGTTTAGGATTATTAATCCAATGAATAATTAATCCAATGAATAATTAATTCAACAAATTTGTAAGATTATTAGTAATAGGGTAGGGGTGATTATTAATCCAATGGATATTAATCCAATTGAATAATGAATACCACACTAATTTAATAGGATTATTAATATTTCACTATTAGTCTTGTGAATCAAACATGACCATAACGCCAAGAGAAAAGATGCAAAGGCAAAGCAATTAGGGCCTTTAGTTGTCCCACCCAACTATGTGAATTATTTGGACAGTTTCAGAATTAGCTCATTTACAAATTAGACAATTACCATTGTTTGGATTTAAAAATTAAGAATTAAAAAAACTCAAAAATCCAAACAATTTACTTGATTAAAATTTGAACTTGGTCAATTCTTCTTAAACATAAAATTACCTAATCTCAAAACGGAAGATTTAAAATTTGCTATGTTCAACACCTATACAAATTGAGTTAACACATTTACAAAGTCAGAGATTTCAAATCTGTTAATTTGAAATAGAACAATTTATGAAATAAAGCTATTCTGTCAACCAAATGGCCCCTTTGTCTTATTGTCAGCGAATACCTAAACAATACAAATAAGAGATACATCTCCAGTCCTCATCCATATATATGCACTCCATATGAGGTTCTTAAATCACAAAAAATGACACCAAGTATACAACATATCTTTCCTCCAATTTGTTTCACACAAAGATATATAAAACAAATTATAATATATTTCATTTTTTTTTTAATCTTTGGTCAACTTCTTTCAAATTTCTTTCACAAATATAAGCGCATATAAAAAATAAATAAAAAAATAAGAATTATTTTTTGTCTTGTTTATTTTTTGAAATTTGGTTTTTAGTTTTTGATTTTTTGTATTATTTTGTCTTTAGCGAACCTTTTCATATTTTAATCAAATTTTTTATATCTTGAATGCACTTACATTTGTGAAGAAATTCAAAAAACAAAAATCACTATTTTTTTTTTAAATAGAAATAAATTAGGGGAAAAAAAAAACTCAGAGTTTGATCCTTATAACAAAATAAACCCTGAATTTTTAATGTTGACAATTCGTACTCTAATCTTTTAATTTGGTTTCAATTTAAATCATCTGCCTATTTTTATTAAGTAAAATCAATAAAAAAATTTGATATTTTAGTCATTAAACTCAACGAAAAAGGGCATTTAGACATTTTATGTATATCTACATGGAGTTTAATGGCTAAAATACCATTTTTCCATCAATTTTACTTAACGAACATAAATGAATGGTTTGGATTAAAAATGAATCAAAAGATTAGGGTTTAAATTGACAAAATTAAAAACTCAAACTTCATTTTATTACAAAGGTCAAACTATAGGGTTTTTTTGGTTGTTTCTTCAATACATTATTATTTATTTTTAGTGAACTATTTTGATATTGTTTTCACAAATATATTATTTTTTAAATGCATCTAAATTAAAATTTCAAATTTAGAATTGTCATTGCAAATTTAAAAGGACAAAAGGGTCTTTGAAGCAATTATCCTTCTTCATAATTTCCCATCCAAATCTAAGATTATTGGAATAATCATTTCCAAACATTTAATCCCATCCATCCAGTTAAACAGTCCTCGGACTATTTACTTCCGGACTAATAGTCCATGACATTGCAATCCCCCTTTACATCAATCACATTGCATGGCAAGAACAGAAGACATTGGTGTGAAAAATTCATACTTAAATTCCAATTGCTTTAAAAAAATTAATCTTTCTAATAAATAGCATCAAAAAATTCAAGACCTAGGTAATTAAGCTGCCAATTATACTAATTAGGATCTAAAAATAAAAATAAAAATAAAAATAAAAAATGACCGATTTCGATAACCGTTACGCCATCCCCAACCCTCACTCAAACTTTTACTAATTGAGTAAAAAATTAATCTTTCCAATGAATAGTATCAACGAATTCAAGAATCAAGCTGCTGATTATACTAATTAGAATTTTATAATATAAAAAAAGGCGACCCATTTCGATATTCGTTACGCCATCGCGAACCCTCACTCAAAGTCTTACTAATTGAGTAAAACATTAATCTTTCTAATGAATAGCATCAAGAAATTCAAGAATCAAGCTGCCGATTATACTAATTAGAAATTTTTATTTTTTTTATTTTTAAAAAAGACGACCCATTTCGATATACGTTACGCCATATCGAACCCTTACTCAAATTCTTACTAATTGAGTAAAAAATTTATTTGATATGAAGCACTCCGTGACAAACACAAATTTGAGTAAAGTTTCAGTAATGGCAGAGACGTAAATTTGAAAGCTTACAAAATGATTTTGGAAAATTTGAGTAAACATTTGAGTTTGATTAGGGTAAAACTCAATTTGATATAAATTCGAGTCAAGGAATGGAGATTTTTTTTTTTTTTTGAGTACTTTTATTCAAATTCAAAATTGATATAGATTCGAGACATGCATGCCCTTACATTTGTGTATATATATAACCATAGAGAAAGAGAGAGAAGAGAGCAGAGAGAAGAGAGGAAAGAGAAGTGAAACCTCAGTATGGTTGAAGCGGAAGACTGGGCCTCCGTTGCTCGGCGGTCTCCCCATCAGCTCCTCGGTAGAGAGAGAATCGAAAACTGCAGAGAGAGAGAGAGAGAGAGAGAGAGAGAAGTGGGGTTGGGGAACTTTGGTTCAAAACTTGGAGGGATTGGGACATAAATTGGACGGTTTAAGGGCGCACTTTTTCTATTTCATTCTTCAATTAAAAAAGATTATATTAGGTTTGGTTTGAATTTTTTGAATTTAAATTTTTTAAATTTAAATTTTTTATTTTTTTATATTTTTTTTGTTTTTGATGAATATTTTTAAAATTTTAAGTAATTTTTTTATTATTATAGACGTACCTTACTTAAATTTATTTAAATAATAAAATATTTTTAAAAATTAATAAATATATAAAAATACGAAAAATATATTAAATTTTCATATATTTTTTTATATTTTTAGTATTTAGTAATTTTTTTTACAAAAAAAATTAACAAATATTATACTTTTTAAATGTATTTATATTAAATGTGTCTAAAAATTTTAAAAATGCTTAAAATGTTTTTAAAAATCAATGAAAACAAAAAAAATACTTAAACAAAAAAGTAAATTTTTTAAAAAGTGAATTCTTAAAATAAAAATCAAACAGGTCCTAAAATATTATTTCTTTATTTCATTTTTACTGTTCTAAAATTTCTGTTCAGATTAAAAAATTAAGAACTAAGATAACATGAATTTTTTATTTTTCTTTTAAATTCATTTATTACGATAGTTGGTGTTTCCAAAAAAGTTAAAGGACAATTTTGCAAAATTAATATTTTTAAAGTGTAATGATTATATTATCACAAAAAAAAAAAGAAGCTAAATTTTCCAAAATGATACTAATATTTTGGAAGGGACAAAGAAAATAATTTTGGAATATAAAAAAAATAAAAGTACAAGAAACTTGTTTTATTAAAAATTTTATCAAACACTTATAGGGGTGTGGGTCTCACACAAAAACTTTTAGGGAAAATTGCAATATATTGAAAGTTTTCAAAAAAAAAAAATAATTTTTGGGTCGATAAGTCATAAAAAAAATTAAATTAATGGTAAACTTATGAACTTTAATAATTAAAGTTATAAATTCTTTTTTCATGAATTTGTAAATATTTTGTGAGAAACCTATTTATTTATTTGCAATTTTCTCAAACTTTTATCAAACAACTCATATGGTATGGGTTTCATGTTAATGAGTCTCACGGTCATGTGAATGCTTAGTTAGTAGAAATTTTGGAAGAAGTTATTTGGTAATCTTAGGATATAGTCCTAGATATGTTGTGATTGATAGAAGGGGTAAAGCCTGTGATTTTATGTTAAGTGATTGGAGAACATGAAAGGATATGGTGATTCATAATTGGTGAGGGGCATGACCACGTAGCATCCCTGGACCAACAAATAATTTTTTCATATTTTGGTGAAATATTTAGGTTTTGTTTGGTTTAGTTTTGAAATCAATTTTGAAAGATTAGTTTTTAAATGAATTTTCAAAATTTAAATTTGTTTGATTGTATTTTTAATAAATAATTTTGTAGTTGGAGTTTTATACTTTGAGTTGATTTGTATTTTTTTGGTAGTTGAATAGATTAGTGTGAAAGAGAAAAAGTGATTGGTTGGTATGTAAGATGTGAAAGAATAAAAGAGGAGAGATGGGAGATGAGAAAAAATGATTGATTAATTTGTAATACTTGAGAGAAAGATAGAGGAGATATAAAAAATGATTGAAAATAGTATTAACAAAATTGTAAACCAATCAAATTTTAGATTTTGAGCACTCAAAAATTAATTTAAAACTAAAACAAACAAGCCCTTGATATATCTAATATTACTCTAAAATAAAATTGTCAAAATACCAAATTGCACCAATCAATATCAATTCAAATCAACCTGTATGAGAACCCGAATATATAAATCAAAAAAATAATTAAATAATTATTATTTTACAAACCTCAAATATTTTGTTTGTGAATCTTAAAGTTCAAATTAAATATTGTTGGAGGGTCCTTTAATTAATTTTAAAACCTAAAATAAATTTATGGTAAAAGTCTTTAATTTAAAGGCAAGATTTATTATTTAAAAAAAAATAAGAGACCAATTAGTTAGTATATTTTGATCTATTAATAGTTGTATTTTATTTAAATTAATGGAGATAGTAAATGAATTAAAACAAAAGATAATATTTTAGGACCTTTTGTTTTGATATATAATATAACCCTATGTTGCCTAATATAATATAGGGTAGCAGCAGCAGCTGCCATGGGAAAGAGAGAGTTTGAGAGAAAAGAAGAAGAAAAAAAAAAGGTTGCAAACAAGGGTGGACTTTTGGATGTGTGGTAGGTTTCTAACTTTCTTCTTCTTTTTTTTATTTTTGTTCTTTATTCTTATTCTATCATTATTTAGTTCATTGATGGAGAAGTTGTAGGTTTATGTATTTTGTATATATACACTGATAAGAAACTTGAGGAAATAAATTGTGCAGAGAAATTTTTTGTTTAAAAATTCTGTGCAGAACCACAAACTTTAAAAATCAAGAAATCATATCAAACAAATGAATTTTGAACTTAAATTTTTACAGTAAATTAATTACATATTGAATTGCATATCTGAATTTTCTCATAATTTTTGGGAGTCAAAATTTATATTAATTGCTGCGTTCAAATATGCCCAGAAAACTAGTGTAAAATAGTAACTTTGGAAGTGTGGTTCTCTTTGGGTATAAATCTAAAAATTATCAAATCAGCGTTATTAGAACCGGTTACGAGTCTAATTTCTTAAAATTTTGGCCTTACGTTGATTGTTCGTGTATACTAAGAGAACCATTAATTTCTTTAAAGTACTGTAGAAAATAACCTATTTAGATATAATTAATTGTAAATAATTATTTTGAGAAGCAAATCAAGTGAAACCATTTGAGTTTGAAACTTAGGATATATTAGTTGATGTCTAGAGGGTTTTGGAACTTTTTTCGAACAGCGTGGAGTGGGTTTTGTAATTTTTAAAGTTAGCAAATAGATTGGGAAAACTTGTTTAAAATTCTGTTTTATCTTAAAATTACTTTTAATTAAGTTTCGATCTGAATCCATGTCTTAAGTAATTTGAGACCTTGAAGAACATGAACCTAGGTATTATTTAAGAGTAACGGTAAGTTGAGTTGAGCCGTGTTAGTGCGCTTTAGTTTGAGGTTACTTAGTTCTTATTCTTTAATATTTTTAAATTAATAATGACGTGTAGTTTTCATACTTGGTTCAGGGCACTAGTTGGACTTTTATACTATATTTGAGGATTACATTGTTATGTTTTCAAGTGAGTAGTTACATGCTACATATTTTTATAAATGTTTCCCTACCCTAAATTGTTGAAAAATTGAATTGTTGTTTCAGGACTAAACTGTTTTGATAAATTATTATAGTATCAATGGAATTAAATTATTTTCTGAAACATGTGTAAACTTGGCATACTTTATGGTCTCATGTTTATAATGGTGAACTACCATGTTTTGCGAAACTGAATTGTATTGATTATCGGGACCATCTGTATATTTAGTCCAGGAAAATTATTCCATTGTGTGTGGTGACTCTGGCCACTAGGGAAAATATCCGAGTTGGGCTGTGATGACTCTAATGCTCAACGATTGTAAGGAAAAGACCTGGGTTAGGCTAGGTGACCTTCAATTAGATCGTCTAAGAGAAAAGGCCTGGGTTGCCACCCCAACTCTTGGTTTAATATTGGATCCAACGGGCTTATTGCCTTGAAAACTGTGTGGCATGTTACTTGTTATACTTGGTACCTAGAAAATTATTGATGTTCATATTGTAATCTGTTTTAAGTGGAAAATATCATTTATCAGGTTCTTGAGAGACATGAGTATTTTAACTGTTGAATTGTGGAACATTCTTTTTTAAAAAGATTATCTTTATCAAAACTGTATACTAATCTAGTTTCTGTGATATATGTCTTATTTTGGAAACTATCAACTGACTTAGTTGTTTATCATTTCCAGGTGTTAGAAGGACTTAAAGTGGACTCATGGCGTAGTGGGGACTCAATTACATGGATCTCTAGGACATTCATTTATATTGTTTTAGATTGTTATGTCAAGTTTGTGCATATTTCTTTTTATTTTTATTGAGCTTCATTTAGGATTATTTTGATATGTGGACTATTTATATCCCAAAAGTTTGGATGGTATTGATTACGGTTGGTTTGTCGTTTATACTTGTCACTGGTTTGGGTTTTGATTTATTTGTTTCTGAGCTATCATCACATTTATTCTTTGTGATTTTAGGTTCATGTGTTAGGCTTACATGTGCATTGGGCTAAGTTCTTGTGGGCCATGGTCGGTCATACTCGGGTTTGGGGTGTGAAAACTTGTGTTGAGGGAAGAGTAATGTTAGGGCATCTTCAATTTCACTAAATATGAGTAAAAATTTGAGAAAAAACTCTCTTTGATATCAAGTGCTCTAATTGGGGGGTTTTGCCACTTCGTCAAACCATCGGTTGACAAGGCGGACGACCAAACGATGTTCGACCGATCGATGAGCCAGTGCAAATTTTTCACAAGTTTTCTTTTTGAGGTGGTCATCCGGGGGTCGACCAAACGGATGACTAGGCAGTTGATCGGCCAGTGTAATTTGTTCACAAACTTTTGCCTTGAAGTGGTCATATAGGAGGACATCCGATGGTGAAAATCTAATGGTAATGAACAGTGATTTGATGAAAGACACATTTGTCCTCAGTTTGATGAAAGAAAAGTGAAATCCTTGGTTTGATATTGATTTGATGAAACCATTGGAGCTGAAAAAGGAACAATTTTCATCAAATTTAAATTTGATGTAAGTTTGATACACGATTGGAGATGGTCTTAGAGATATAAAATAATCTACCAAAAACACTTGCATAAGTGTGGAACCCACACTTATGTGAGTGTTTGATAAATTATTTGAGATTTCTAACTTTTTTATTTAGGAAAAATAAACGGGATGAATAGTTAACGGTTTCAATTTGATTATAAAATTTTAACGAATTTTAAAGTTTGTTTAAATTTAGTTTATTAAAATTTTGAATTGATCTTAACCAAATTTCTGTTAAACCAAGTTTGAGTAATTTAGTATTTTTATATAATTTTAAGTTTATTGAATTAAGTTAAACGAGTTTCTAACTATTCAAGTTTGACTTAAAACTTTAACAAACTCTAAAATATATTGAAAATCGAACATATATACAAGCTCAAACAAGTATTTAATGAGTCAAACACAAATCAAACTTAAGTTATTTAGTTCGTTTATTATCTTTACCCCTTTGCCTTGTAAGGGCATCTTTATCAAATTAGTTATTTTTATTGTTTAGTTAAAATAGTAAGTAAATTATTAAATTTCACTTCCATCAAACTAACTATTAAGTTAGTTATATTAGTTTTGGTGGTTTTGGCTCAAGAAATGTAGCTAGTGGTTTCACCTAGTCAAACATTAAAAAATACTACTTTTTATATTTGGAAATTAATTATGTTGAGTTTATAAAAAACAATTCTAAATGAAAATAAATAAAATAATATTTAAACAATATAGAAAAAATAGAGAGTTTGTTAGGCACAGTATTTAAAAATGTGTGTTGCCAAAATAGAAAAAGTAACTTTTCAATAAAAATATAATAAAATTTAAACTAGGTTGATGGAGATGCACTAAGATGAGCATGTTAGATTGAACAAATTAGATGTTAAAAATTAATGAATTAATTGAATTGTTGATTAAAGTTTTTCAATCAATTTGCAAACAAACCCAGTCCATCTATATATATATATATATATATATTCAAAATTATGTTACACTTGCTTGCACAATTTTTCCTTAATCCAAATACTATTAATCAAATGACACTTACTCTTCATCTTTATTCATCTTAATTTGATATTCTGAATATTAATTTTTGAAATACAATTTTGAATAACATTATAAATTCAATTAATTAATTAGGTTTTGTATCATGTTTTGAAATAATAATCACTGTGTTTGGTTTCGTTTTTTTGAATTATTTTTTGAAAAAGTAATTTGAAAACTTTATTTTGAAAATAAATATATGTTTGGTTTTTTAAAAAATGCACTATGCAATTTCAAATTTCTCTCAAAAAATTGAAAGAGAGGGCTAGATATATTGACCAATTAAAATTTGGATAATGATTTGTCCCCCGAAATTCTTCCCCCCGAATCCCCCTAATGGCCAAAACGATGTTGTTTTGGCCATTTTTTTTTTCTTCTTCTTCTTCCATTTCGACTCTGAAACGCAGGAGGGAGAGAGAGAGAGAGAAAGAGAAGAAGAGGGGAAGAGAGAGAGAGAGAGAGAGAGAGAAAGTGGTCCGATTTTGACTCGAATTCAAATTCGAAGACAAAGACAGAGGAGAAAGAGGGAGAGCAGAGAGGAAGAAGAGAGGAGAAGAGAAAGAGGAGGAGAGAGGGAGAAAGAGAGAGGAGGAGAGGAGATCGTCGCAGCACCACCGTCGCCGCCGCCGATCGTCACAGCACCAGAGATCGTCGCAACACCAGCGCCATCGCCTCCCGCCTCCGCCTCCGCCTCCGCCTCCTTCCATTTTGATGGCCCCCTCCAGTTCCACCTCCTCCTCCTCCTCCTTCCCTTGCTTCTGAAAAAAAAAAAAAAATTTCAGGGGATTAGGGGTTGCTCGGTTTCAAGCGACGTAGCATGACCCTTAAATTTTATCCCATTTTCCCTCCAAAAGCTAAAAAGTTATCAAATTTGTCATATTCCAAAAATTTGCCAAATTTTCCTCCAAAAGTTATACTAAGATTCTGAAAACTTTATCTCATTTTTAAAATAACCAAACAAAAACTTAAAAAAAAAATTTAAAAAATGAGTTTAGAAAAAAGAACCAAACATGATGAATAGTAACTTATTATTTGACATTGATAAAAAAGAAATAAAGTTATACATTAGGCCTCGTTTAGGAACAGGCTAATTTAGTAATTTTTTGGCTATTTGACTAAAAAGGTAGGTAAAAAAAACTTATATGTTTGGGATGACTTTTTGGCTAATTACGAAAAGATGTGCAAAAAGTAGAGAGAAAAGAGAATCTTTGACTTTTTGGTATGAGTTGTTGGCTTTTTTGCTAAAATGGTAACTTTTTGACTTTTTGACTAAAAAGGTAAGTCCCCAAACGGGGCCTTACTAATAAAATTTAATATTTTTTATTTATAACCTGTCTTGTCCAACACTTTTGAGGATCCGTGGGCGGTGGTTGATGAAATTTTTTGAATCTATTAAGCTTTCGTAGGGAGAAATGGATTGATTTTTTGACTTTTGATTTTTAGTTATTTTAGTTTAAGGTTAAAAAGATTGATTTGAGAAGAATTTTTGATTTTTTTAATTTTTTATGAAAGAAAGAATGTAATGATTATTAATTAAATGTAATATTTTATTTTATTAGACTAAAACATTTATTATATATATTTTTTTTTTGACTATTTTAACCAAAAACATCTTCAAACCCAACTTTCCATACATTAGGCTAAAGATAGTTCGGTTCATAATTTTTCAAAAATCAATCCAAATTGATCCCCGCGTGACTTTGCACGTGGTAACACTCTGACAAATAAAAAATCATAACATATAAGGGAGCTAATTTTTTTTTTTTTTGTTTCTCAACTATGTAAACAAACATGTCCCACCTATAAAAAAAAAAAAATTGGTTATGTATCGGCTTAGAGTTTTGTAGTATAACAAATGTTACATGATATTATAAAAATTCTGAATAATTATCGCCTACGAAAATTATTTAAAAATCACATTTTAGAAATCTATGGTGGTGTTTAGGATAATATTTCTGTTCAGTTTAAAAAATTAAGAACTAAAATAATATGAATTTTTTATTTTTCTTTTAAATTCATTTATTATGATAATTGATGTTTTCAAAAAAGTTAAAACTTAAAGGATAATTTTAAAAAATTAATATTTTTAAAGTGTAATAATTATATTATCAAAAAAAGAAGAAGTTGGATTTTTCAAAAGATACTAATATTTTGGAAGGAAGGAAGTAAATAATTTTGGAATATAAAAAAAATAAAAATACAAGAAAATTGTTTTATTAAAAATTTTATTGAACACTTATATGGGTGTGGGTCCCACGCAAAAACTTTTAGGGGGAAATTGCAATATATTGAAAGTTTTCAATGGGTCGATAAGTCATAAAAAAACTAAATTAATGGTAAACTTATGGACTTTAATAATTAAAGTTATAATTTTTTTTTTCATGAATTTGTAAATATTTTGTGAGAAACCTATTTATTTATTTGCAATTTTCTCAAACTTTTATCAAACAACTGGTACCTCGTTACACACACAAAAAATAAACACTAAACTACATCAAATTCTTTTAAAATAATGGCAAGTCCAAGTATCGATCCACAGGGATAATTGTGAAATTAAACTAATTTAATTGATAAATTCCTAAATTAATTTTGATGAAAAGAATGATTGATCATAACCTAATTTACTAACGAATAAATTAAACTAAATAATTAAATTATCAATTATAACTGAAAGTGGATTTATTGATTTGAGAAAAAACCTAGGGCAAAGAGTCCACCACTAGTCACATAAATAGGGTTTCCAATTGAAAACAATTATGTTATAGTTCGAACAGATTAATGCTTCGCAGCTACAAGTTCAAAGCATTTAACAAAAAAATCATCACGTTCAATGTACGAGCACGAACCATCTCAAGTAGTACGAATTGTTCACTCTAAACTAGGGTAGTGACATGACTCGTCCCTCGTATTATGATTCGTTTCATACCTTGAATGTGAAAGAATAGAAAACTCTTGTATGGAAAACATTCAACAATCACAGAAAGCTAAATACTTGAAGAAATAATGGAAAGTGTATATATAAAACTTCTAAAACATCATACAATTGTTCAAACCTTTACATAATTGAAAATCAAAAAGAAAAACTAATTACATGGCTAGGGTTTCATCAAAACCCTAGAAAAGGAAACTAGCCACTCATGGAGGAGTGGAAGGAGGTAGATGGAGAAGAAGCCACCATGGGAGACATGCTTGAAGCTTCAAGTTCCTCTTTTTTTCAAACCCTAGCCTCCATTTTTTTGACAAAACAACTTCAGAACCCTAATCCAGCCTTTTTCTTGCCTATTTATACCTCTGGTGTTTTTCCAAACAGGTTTAAAACATCTGGCATGTTTTCCCAAAAAAAGTCAACGCACGTGCGGAAAAGTTAACACACGTGCAGACAAAGTCAACGCACGTGTGAGAAAGTCAACTCTCTCCAAATTCTGTCTTTTTGCCCATTTTATGCTCCGATTATGTACAACCTGATTGATATTCAACACACATAAAGTATACATTTTGACAAGCAAGTGAAGTTAAGAGATCCTAATTAACGACCTCAATGATGTACAATTCGGCCTTAATCACATCCCCCAACTTATAACTTGTTAGTTCTCAAGCAAGTAATAAAAATAAAATAAAATTAAACAAAATCTAACTAGTTCCTCTGTCGTGGGAAAACGGTTGCATTTAGCATATGCAACAAGCCTTTAAACCACAAAGTTACCACAAGTTAACGAGTAAAGTCTTGTGAGGTTTTCCAAAAATGATACCCACAAACATTAACATATTCATATATACTCAACAACAATTGACCACACTACTCCATCTAACAATCAACTTATGTGCCACTATAGTATGATATTGAGACATAATGAGTCATTAAAGGCACAGTGGACAAGCATGAAGGAACCTATTGAGTCAAAACCACAATTCAGTTAATACAAAAGTAAAGTCCCCTGTACTTGTGCATGCTAGTAGACAAATCATCAATACCCTCGGTGTAAAGTGCAATCTCCATATTAGTTAACTATCCACTATAATAGCCCAGTGTAACTCATAATAACACCCAACATATACAAAAAAA
>NW_021027321.1:913818-953204 GCF_004153795.1 Camellia sinensis
CACCAAAAGCATAAAATCCTAAACTAAAAATTAAAATAAGAATGTAACTTTAAATTAACTAATTTCGCCAAAAGTCCCTGGCAACGACACCAAAATTTGATGGGTCGTTGAACACACCAAAATTAGACACTAAACTACACCAAATTCTTTTAGAATAATGGCAAGTCCAAGTATCGATCCAAAGAGACAATTGTGAAATTAAACTAATTTAATTAATAAATTCCTAAATTAATTTTGATGAAAAGAATGATTGATCATAACCTAATTTAATAACGAATAAATTAAACTAAATAATTAAATTATCAATTATAATTGAAAGTGGATCTATTGATTTGAGAAAAAACCTAGGGCAAAGAGTCCACCACTAGTCACATAAATAGAGTTTCCAATTGAAAACAATTATGTTATAGTTCGAACAGATTAATGTTTCGCAACTACAAGTTCAAAGCATTTAATAAAAAAATCATCACATTCAATGTACGAGCACGAACCATCTCAAGTAGTACGAATTGTTCATTCTAAACTAGGGTAGTGACATGACTCGTCCCTCGTATTATGATTCGTTTCATACCTTGAATGTGAAAGAATAGAAAACTCTTGTATGGAAAACATTCAACAATCACAGAAAGCTAAATACTTGAAGAAATAATGGAAAGTGTATATATAAAATTTCTAAAACATCATACAATTGTTCAAACTTTTACATAATTGAAAATCAAAAAGAAAAACTAATTACATGGCTAGGGTTTCATCAAAACCCTAGAAAAGGAGACTAGCCACTCATGGAGGAGTGGAATGAGGTAGATGGAGAAGAAGCCACCATGGGAGACATGCTTGAAGCTTCAAGTTCCTTTTCTTTTCAAACCCTAGCCTCCCTTTTTTTGAAAAAACAACTTCAGAACCCTAATCCAGCCTTTTTCTTGCCTATTTATACCTCTGGTGTCTTTCCAAACAGGTTTAAAACATCTGGCATGTTTTCACAGAAAAATTCAACGCACGTGCGGGAAAGTCAACACACGTGCAGACAAAGTCAACGCACGTGTGGAAAAGTCAACTCTCTCCAAATTCTGGCTTTTTGCCCATTTTATGCTCCGACTCTGTACAATCTGATTGATATTCAACACACATAAAGTATACATTTTGACAAGCAAGTGAAGTTAAGAGATCCTAATTAACGGCCTCAATGATGTACAATTCGGCTTTAATCACATCCCCCAAGTTATAACTTGCTAGTCCTCAAGCAAGTAATAAAAATAAAATAAAATTAAACAAAATCTAGCTAGTTCCTCTTTCGTGGGAAAACAGTTGTATTTAGCATATGTAACAAGCCTTTAAACCACAAAGTTACCACAAGTTAACGAGTAAAGTCTCGTGAGGGTTTCCAAAAATGATACCCACAAACATTAACATATTCATATATACTCAACAACAATTGACCACACTACTCCATCTAACAATCAACTTATGTGCCACTATAGTATGATATTGAGACATAATGAGTCATTAAAGGCACAGTGGACAAGCATGAAGGAACCTATTGAGTCAAAACCACAATTCAGTTAATACAAAAGTAAAGTCCCCTGTACTTGTGCATGCTAGTAGACAAATCATGAATACCCTCGATGTAAAGTGCAATCTCCATATTAGTTAACTGTCCACTATAATAACCCAGTGTATCTCATAATAACACCCAAAATATACAGAAAAACTAACTGTTGTAGCCAAGATTCTCAAAAGTTGTTGTGTTTTTATTTTTATTTTTTTATGACTGTGCAATGCCCTGATCCCTTAAGCTTTCTAATCAACCCATGTAACAAGCCTTGGGCCAATGACTCCCAAACCAGACGGTTTTAGGGCTCCAGGTGTAAAGACACCCATATAGGCTTAATAACTCGAGTTGCAAAGACTACGAATCCGAACAAGTCATTCTTCTTATTTTTCCTTAACTGTGCAATGTCCAAGTCCTTTAAACTTTCTAATTAACCCATATAGCAAGTATTGGGCCAATGACTCCCAAACCAGACGATTTTAGGGCACTAGGTGTAAAGACACTGCTACGGGCTTAATAACTCGAGTTAAAAAGGCTACGAACCCAAACAAGTGAAGTTTTTTTTTTTTTTTTTTAAAGAATCTTGGCTCCCTCATTTATTCTTTTCTACAACTCTAGCTATTATCAATGATGTACACCAGGGATTATAATAAAAAGATCACCGCTATGATAGTGTGTTCATGTGAATTAAGGAATACTCATGACAAGTGTACTAATACCGCAAACACAAACAACTCTCCTCGTGCAAACATCGCATGCAAGTATCTACCCAATAAACCCTTTTCATACAAGTCTACTATGCTCCCCAATTAATATATGCAAATATCATCACCCTACTAGCAAAAAGTCATATTAAGTGAAGTAATGCAATCAAGTGAAACAGGTATAAGCATGAATTATGAACCAAATAGAAATGCACAAAAGAAAATATAACCCTCATCCCCCAACTTGAATATGGCATTGTCCTCAATGGAAAAGTAAAGAGAAATGAGAGAAGAAAGAACTAAAAGAAAAAATAAAAATAAAAATAAAAGAGACAAAGCAATATACAGGCGGGTACTACGGAGAATCCGGTGGCGGTGGTGGTGGGAAATGCTGGGCAAACAAGGCATTCATCAAAGATCGCGTCTCAAAGGCCTCATCTTGAACCCGCTGGCTGAGCTGATCGAAACGCTGCTGGCTCGACTCGAAACGCTATTGGCTCGACTCTCGATAGGTACAAAAGTCAGTTTGCAGTGAGGCAACTGAATGCTGAATGTCGAACTGGCGGGCGTGTAGCTGGTCGAAGGCCGCCTGAGAATAGTCTCGATGCGCCTGAAAATTCGTGCGCAACCCCATGAGACTCTGGTGGTGATCATGAAGAGTGCTGTGGACCTGATCCACAGAGTGTTGAAGCTGTAAGTACTCCTCGCGAGTAATGTAGAGTGGGTCCCCTTGGGGAGGCACAGGGGGAACATGATGACGTGGGTGGTCAGGGACGGTGTTCTGGGCCTCATCAACTGGGGCACCAACTTGCTGTGGGATGCAAGATATGCTATACTGCCATTCTCGCTGGCCGAAAGTCAGATACGCTCTATCAATCTCCTCATTCTCAGCAATGGGGAGGTTGTTCAACTCAAAGACAAGTGTCAACAAATTAGCAAATGGCAGCGGCCAAGTCAGGCTCTGTATAGGTTGAGGCCGAACTGCCTCTCGTAGAAATTTCCGCACATGCATCCAGATGATATGCGCAAGCGAGACCTGATACCCATGCTGATAACCGTGTAGAACCCAAACAAACTCCAAACGGCGCTCAGCTCTATGCCCAAGTGGAAGGACATTCTTATGGACCACAGAATCAATGAATAGCAAGCGGCTAGGCAGCTTGCTTTGCTGCAAGCATGTGAAACTGGTGTCATCGTGGGCCTTCGGGAAGTATTACTGGATAAGGCTATATATGGGTTGTTGACCCTCAACTTCCGGGAAGGGCTGACATTCTGGCTTGGCAAAAAACCCTAACGCAGTGGCAATCATGGATGTGGTGATGTGGACGATATGACCATCAATGGTAGATAGCAGTCCATCCTCGGTGAGTGACTCATATAGGTTCTGGTAAAAGAGTCGTACCAGACGAGGATAAGTGAGCGCTGTCACAGTGCAAATGCCCAACTGTTGCCAGAGTTGGAGCTGCTTAACGGCCCAAGAAGTGTCCGGGTCACGCCGAAAATATGGAATGTTGAATTGCGTGAGCTTGTGAAGCCGGCGTGAAGCCCACTCCGACCGTGGCAAGTCACCTGGTGGTGGTGGCGAGGATAATGGTGACGGGGGCGGTGGTGGCGCCGAAGAGGTGGAACCTCTAGCCTTTTTGGAGGCCCGAGCGGATACACGTCGACTCATGTCCTGCGTACACCAACAATAGACACATATACCCGTGAACCCAATCATGAGAATAAAACAAAATATGAAAGCACAAGTTTGTCCACCAATAAACCACATGCAATTCTCAGTTGTGGGTATTTATATATATATAATAAACTAAAAGAAATAAACTAAATAATTTGTGTGTTGTGGGTTTTTTTTTTTTTATATATATAAATATAAATAAACTAAAAGAAATAAACTAAATATTGACTAAATAATTAATGACTAAATAACTAATGACTAACCAATTAAACTAACAGAACTAGTGACTAAATAATTAAACTAATAGAACTAAACTATTTAAACAACCTAAATTATCAAGTAGAAAATGAATGAAGAAAATAAAATAACAAAAACTAAAATAAAATAAACTATAAATGAAACTATAGAATAAAATAAAATAAACTAAACTAAACCACTTTTTTTTTTAACTAATGATTAAATAATTAAACTAACAGAACTAAACTATTTAAATAACCTAAACTAGCAAAGAATTAATTAATAAAAAAAAAAGAAAAGTGAAACAACTAAATAAATAAAATAAAATACAATAAAATAAATAAACAACTAAACATTTTTTTTTTGGGTGCAAAGGTACCGCACGTACGCCGGACATGGCTGCCTGTGCAGCAGTCATCTTCTTCCTACGCAGATTTTTTTCTTTTTTTTTTGTAAAGTAAGAACCAGATCAAGCAACAAACAAAAACAACAACAAACAAAAACAAACAAAAACAAAGATTCTACAAATTGACTCCTACACCCACAAATCTACACAAAAAGAAAAATTTACCTTGAAAAAGTGGAGAAAGAAAGAAAAAGAATGGAGATTCATTGGAAAAAATGGTGGTCGCCGGAGATTCGTCGGACGGAGAGGAAATAATTACGCCGGCGGTGAGATGATGGTGGTGAGGAAGAAGAAAGAAGAAGAAAAAGGAAGAAGAAAAAGAAGATGGTGGGTTTGTGGAGTTGTGTGTGTGAGAGAGAGAGAGAGAGAGTCTGTGAGTGATTGTGAAAGGAGTGGATAGGGTTTTGATGAGATCAAAAAATATATTTTTTTTTTCAACATCGAAAATAAAAATAAATAAATAAAAAAATAAAAAATTACAATGTTTTTTTTTACACATATATTATTTTTATTTTCAATTTTTTTTATAATGAAAAAAAAATAAAAAAAGAAATAAAATGGTATATTTATTTATTTTTGTTTATAATTTATTTATCTGCAGGATTTTATTTTTTTTTTCATGAAATCGCCGCACGTGCGGGAGTGTACGCCGCACGTGCGGACGCACACCCCGCGCCAAAGCCACACACCTGCATATAAAGTAGTGTGCAGGATGCATTTTCACAAAATTGCCACACGTGCGGGATAAAGGCCGCACGTGTGGCGAATTCCTCTCTCGTTTTTTTTTTTTTTTGGGGAAAGAACGACGCTCCGCATGTGCCATGCGGCTTGGTTTACACACACCCTCCTCTGCACCTGCTTTTAAAGCAGTGTGCAATTTTTTGTTTTGGAATTGTGCCGCACGTGCGTGGGTTGTGCTGTACGTGCGGAATTTACTTATTTATTTTTTTGGTGTGCTTGGCTCTATGTATATGTATATGTATATTTTTAAATGATTAAAGATAAAAAATTAAAAATCGAGTACCACCCAAAGCATGCTAAACCATTTCTACCTTCATTTGACATCTGGAATAAATATAGCACATAAGAAAATAACGGAATGCCCACTAAAGGTATAATCTTCACACGAAAACCACGGGTACTACTTTTCTCCCTAACTGTGTTTGTAACTTTCCCTATTCTCTAAGAGGGTGACAGACTAGGTTGATTCGATATTCAGAATCGAGGTGCATAAAGCTACCTCAACCTATGGGGCTGCCATTCAGAGTTCAAGCCGGGGTAGTTTTGAAGCAATCTCCACACCCCTGGGTATTTAAACCAGACTCTAGTCTCGGAAATTCCAAACCTTTGTGTTCTAGGCTTTGCCATTCAAACTCTAGTTTCCACCGTCTCAGTTGGTCTCCTAGGAACTCGCTACAAACACGGTTAGGTGGCTATACCAGACCGTCAGATGTCGTTCGGGCACGACTAGCACCAAAGGAATTACACCTTTAGAGGATTTAAAGTCTCCTAGATACAAATGAAGCACATCAAGAACAAAGAAAAACAGAATAGAATAGGAGGGAAAGAAAAAAGAACAAGAAATTAATCTATCATTCATAGTAAAACGGGTCCATCAGAGCAATGGACTCAATCATTTCCCCATTCCCAATCCCCTCTATATATGGCTTTAGTCTTTGGCCATTCACTTAAAAAGTGTGGCCAGTCTTTGGATCTTGCACCTCAAAGCTTACCCGGAAAGAGTCTTAATTTTGAATTAAAAAGCCACACTTTTTGCTCTGGTTCAAAGGATTTTCTATTAATGTACTTGTCATGGAATTCTTTAGTCCGAGCTTTAAAAACTCTCAAACTCTCATAAGCATCATTCCGGATTTCCTCCAACTCATTGAGTTGCAATTTCCGGTTGAGCCTAGCCGCGGCCATATCGAAGTTAAGCTTCTTTATGGCCCACAATGCTCGATGCTCAAGTTCAACCGGGAGATGGCAAGCTTTGCCAAACACTGCCCTATATGGTGACATCCCAATGGGTGTCTTATAAGCAGTGCGGTAGGCCCATAATGCATCAATCAACCGTTGTGACCAATCTTTCCTATCTGGCCTCACCATTTTTTCTATTATGTGTTTTACCTCCCTGTTTGAGACTTCTACTTGGCCACTAGTTTGAGGATGGTAAGGAGTGCCAACTTTATGAGTGATGGAGTATTTCTTGACTACCGACTCAAAGAACCGGTTACAAAAATGCGTATCCTGATCACTTATTATGGCTCTAGGAAAGCCAAAACGACTAAAGATGTTTTCATGCAAGAATTTGATTATAACTCTATGCTCGTTTGTTCGGGTAGCTATCGCCTCCACCCACTTAGACACATAATCGACCGCCAAGAGAATATACTCAAACCCGAATGATGACGAGAAAGGTCCCATAAAATCAATCCCCCAAACATCAAATATCTCTACCATAAGAATATGGGACATTGGCATCATGTCACGCTGAGATATCGAACCCATTTGCTGACAGTGCAAACAAGTTCTACAAAATTATTGGGTATCTTTAAAAATTGTGGGCCAATAAAACCCGCTTTGTAGAATATTGGCGGCCGTTTTATGCCCACTAAAATGACCGCCACATGCAGAAGAATGACAAAATGTAAGAATGCTATGCACCTTATTCTCCAGCACACATCGTCGGATCACTTGGTCGGAGCAATATTTAAACAACTCCGGATCCTCCTAAAAGTAATACCTGACCTGCGAAAAGAATCGGTCTTTGTCTTGCTTAGACCAATTCTACGGAATTTGCCCAATGGCCAAGTAATTCACAATATGTGCAAACCACGGGGGGCTCGCTTATGATAGCTCAAAGAGTTGTTCGTCCGGAAATGAATCATGCAAAATAAAAGGGTCACTAGTATACTCAACAAGGATTCGGGAGAGGTGATCCACCACCACATTCTCAAACCCTTTCTTATCTCGAATCTCTAGGTCAAATTCCTAAAGCAACAAAATTCATCTAATTAACCTAGGTTTGGTCTCTTTCTTTGATAGTAAATACCGCAAAGCGGCATGATCAGTGAAGACTATGACCTTGGAACCTAGGAGATAGGACCGGAATTTATCTAAGGCAAAGACCACAGCTAGCAACTCTTTCTCGGTGGTAGTGTAATTCAATTGTGCATCCGAGAGAGTGCGATTAGCATAGTATATAGCATATGGTGCCTTGTTGACCCTTTGGTCCAAAACAGCCCCGACAGCATAATCGGAGGCATCGCACATAATTTCAAAGGGAAACAACCAATCTGGTGATTTCATGATTGGGGCGGTGGTCAGGGCCATTCTCAGTGTTTCAAACGCCTTCAAGCATGCCTCATCAAAGATAAAAGGCGCGTCCTTAACAAGTAAACTACATAAAGGACGTGATATTTTACTAAAGTCTTTGATGAACCTACGATAAAAAACTGCATGCCCTAGAAAATACCTAATTTGACACACGAAATTGGGTGGAGGAAGGCCTGCAATGAGGTCAACCTTAGCCTTGTCTACCTCTATACCTCGAGGGGACACAATGTATCCCAACACTATACCCTCTCGAACCATAAAATGGCACTTTTCTCAACTCAAGATTAGGTTTGCCTCAGTACATCGTTCCAACAGTCTAGTCAAGTTCCTAAGGCATTCCTCAAAAGTCGGTCCAAACTCTGAAAAATCATCCATGAAAACCTCTAAGAATTTCTCCACCATATCGGAGAAAATGGTCATCATACACCGTTGAAAAGTTACCGGTGCATTACATAGACCAAAGGGCATGCACCTGTAAGCAAAAGTGCCAAAAGGGCATGTGAATGTGGTCTTTTCCTGGTCAGCAGGGTACACCGGGACTTGATTATACCCCGAATAGTCATCAAGAAAACAGTAGAAACCCTGCCCCGCTAACCGCTCTAGGATCTGGTCAATGAAAGGTAAGGGAAAATGATCCTTCTTAGTCGAGGAATTCAGTCTCCTATAATCAATACACACTCGCTACCCAGTAGTGGTTCGTGTGGGGACTAACTCTTCTCTCTCATTCTCAACAACAGTGATACCCGATTTCTTGGGCACCGCTTGTGTGGGACTCACCCACTTGCTATCCGAGATGGGGTATCTAATACCCGCATCCAACAATTTCAATACCTCATTTTTCACCACCTCTTTTATATTAGGATTAAGTCTCTGTAGCATTTCGCGAGAAGGTTTGATGTCGTCCTCTAGGTGTATATAATGCATGCACACGAAGGGATCTATCCCTTTCAAATCAGCCACTGACCACCCTATAACACTCCGATGTGCCACGAGAACACTTATTAACTGACTCTCCTGCTCTGCAGTCAAGTCAGATGCAATGATGACTGGTAAAATATCTTGGGGCCCTAAAAATGCATACTTGAGTGTGGCCGGAAGTAGCTTCAACTCAAGTGTAGGTAGTGTGACCAAAGATGGTATGGCAGGCTTTCTTGACAGAGGAGGAAGTGACTCAAACCGGCTTTTCACGGAGGAAAATCTGGTGTAGAAGAAGCATTAAGCAAGACATTCACCTCCTCAACTGACCCATCAGTATCAAAATTTTCAAACCCAAAATGAGGTAACAAGCCTCTAAAGGGTCCTCTACAAGAATAGAGGGCAAAACTTCCTCCACAACCTCATCCACAAATAAGCACTCCTCTTTCTCATGGGGTTGTTGGGATGCTCCGTTTGGGAAGAAAAAAGCCAGGCTTTTTTGGCTAAAATAGCCACAAAAAACAAAATAGGCTATTTTAGCCACAAAAAACAAAACATCAAATCCAACCCATAATCATTACAATCCCCTCTCACAAAAAAAGCCAAAAAGCGAAAAAGCCCTTCCCAAACCAGGCTAAAATAGCCAAAAAGCCAACCCACTTCCCAAACGGAGGCTAAGTTTCACTTGCATGTTACCAAATGAAACTTTCATAAACCCGGTCCGACAATTAATGCATGCATTGGCCATAGCCAAGAAAGGTCGACCTAAGATCACTGGGATTTGTTTCCTAGAACCGGCTATCGGTTCCATATCTAAAACAAAAAAGTTAACAGGAAAATAAAACCTATCGACCTTCACTAGCACATCCTCAATCATGCCACGTGGCACTTTGAGGGACCAGTCAGCCAACTGAAGAGTGACAGTAGTGGGCTTCAACTCGCCAAGCCTAAATTCCTCGTACATAGAGTACGGCAACAAATTGACACTAGCCCCTAAATCTAACAAGGCCCTGTTAATGAAATGGTCCCCTATAATGCATGCAATGGTTGGGGCACTCGGGTCCTTAAGCTTAGGAGGTGTGTCCTTCAACAAGATGGAGATTACTTGCTCCGTGAGTAGGACCTTTTGGGACACGTGTGTCTTAGATTTACGCTTTTGCGTACAAAGGTCCTTCAGAAATTTGGCATGGGAGGGTATTTGCTTAATCGCTTCCAACAGGGGGAGGTTGATTTTTACTTGTTTAAAGACCTCCATCATTGCTTCCATAAATGCTGCCTTCTTATTAAAAGGGGACGGTGTATCAAGGCATTGGGGAAAGGGTGTCTTAGGAACATATGGTGCCTTGGGCTCATGTAAAGTGTTAGGGACTAAGTCATCCCTCTTAAGTGTTTCCTTCTCACCCTTGCTCTCATTGGGTGTACCACCGTGGTCACCTTTCTTAGCCCTAGTTGCATCAGACGCAACTGACTGAGGCTCTAACTCCCTTCCACTTCTCAAAGTAATCACCGCTTGCACCTGCTCATGGTGCTTTCCATTCCCACCCGAACTCTCTGCCCTGTATTGTCCCTTAAGGTTGGCCATAGTTTGACTTGGTAATTTTCCCTCCTCTCTTTGATTCATGTTGTTAGCCATTTGACCCAATTGGGCCTCTAGCTTGGCAATAGAGTGAGTATGGGAGTGAACTATCGGTGCTAACCCCTTAAGTTCTATGAGAACTTCCAACACCTGAGTCTCAAAGGCAAAGTTGCCCTGAGGAACAGGCGGGGGTTGTGGTTGCCGATACGGTTGTGGGGGTCTATAAGGTTGTGGTGGTCGGTAGGATGATTGGTTGACAAAATTATTAAAATTCTACCTTGGTGGTGGAAGATTGTAAGAAGTGCCTTGTGAAGGGGGTCTCCATGACAAATTAGGGTGATTTCTCCATCCTGGATTATATGTGTTGGAGTATGGGTTATTACCCAGGTCGAAGAATCCTTGAGCCGCATTCACATGCTCTTGGACTAACTCCGGAAATTGTGATGCCGAAGGGTACTCACTCAAGTCATGAGCAGGGCTCGCACAAATAACACATGCCTCACAAAATTGAGGCTGATCTTGTTGGGTAGGGGCATGTCCCGCAGCTAATAATTGGTCCATTTTGTGGGACAGTGCCTCTACTTGTTGGGCTAACTCTAGGTTTTGCTCGACCTCATAAATACCCCCTCTTTTCGGGGCTCTAACTATTGGTTGCCGGACCTGCCGGGTTGCGGAGGCATGGTGAAGGGAATTATCACTTAGGTTCTCAAACAATTGCCATGCCTCGACATCATTTTTGGACATGAATGTCCCACCACAGGATGAGTCTACCATTTGGCTGTGCGGCTCAGTTAAGCCATAATAAAATGTTTGACCAAGTTGCCAATCAGGCACTTGGTGGTGAGGACACTGTTGGAGAAGGTCTCAAAGTCTTTCCCACGTCTCATGGAATTGCTCGCCATCCATTTGAGCAAAGTTTGTGATGGCTCGCCTAAGTTGGTTGGTTTTACCTATGAGAAAGTACTTCTCCAAGAACCGTTGCTATAATTGGTCCCAAGTTATGATTGAATTAGCAGGTAAGGAATTCAGCTAGTGTTTGGCTTTATTCTTTAATGAGAATGGAAACAATCGCAACATTAAAGCCTCATTTGTGAAATTCTGGATCCTCACTGTCGAGCAAATTTCCAGAAATTCATTCAAATGTTTGTAAAGATCATCATGAGTTAGTCCATAGAATGATGGGAGCATTTGTATGGTGCTGGACTTAATCTCATAATGAGCAGCAGTGGTGTTGGGTAATTGAATGCATGATGGTGATGTATATGCAGTGGGTGTGAAATAATCCTTAAGGGTCCGGTTAGGAACATTTGGGGCATCTGGATTTGCCATCTCTAATGGCTCAATGTATGAATATGAATATTCAAGCCTAGGAACACGGGCAGAGGCCCTAAGTCTCCTAAGAGTCTTTTCTAGTTCAAGGTCCAAACTCCACAATTCAGGGCGACAAGAACGGCGCCCGTGCATACACTACCCATACACACACAAAAAGTTCCGACTCTGTGCACTAAGTTACGAAAACAACATACCAAAGGGAGAAATACTCACAGCGATTTCACGAAAACGCTTTACTTGTCTTGCGGGTGCTTGACGTGTAGACGTTTTCTCCAACCTCTAATTGAGCTTTTGTCTTTCTTTTTAGCACTTTGGTGCTTTGTTTGCGAGTGTTTGCTTCTGTTTAGGCACTTTAGTGTTGCGATTTTTTTTTATTTTTTTATTTTTAAAGCTCGGTTGCGCTCTGCTTGCACTTTGGTGATAGTTCCAATTTCAAATGCTCTGCACACTTAGCAACACGAAAGCATAAAATCCTAAACTAAAAATTAAAATAAGAATGTAACTTTAAATTAACTAATTTCGCCAAAAATCCCCGGCAACGGCGCCAAAATTTGGTGCCGCGTTACACACACCAAAAATAAACACTAAACTACACCAAATTCTTTTAGAATAATGGCAAGTCCAGGTATCGATCCACAGGGACAATTGTGAAATTAAACTAATTTAATTGGTAAATTCCTAAATTAATTTTGATGAAAAGAATGATTGATCATAATCTAATTTAATAACGAATAAATTAAACTAAATAATTAAATTATTAATTATAACTGAAAGTGGATTTACTGGTTTGGGGAAAAACCTAGGGCAAAGAGTCCACCACTAGTCACGTAAATAGGGTTTCCAATTGAAAACAATTATGTTATGGTTCGAATGGATTAATGCTTCGCAACTACAAGAAAATCATCACGTTCAATGTACAAGCACGAACCATCTCAAGTAGTACGAATCGTTCACTCTAAACTAGGGTAGTGACATGACTCGTCCCTCGTTGTATGATTCGTCTCATACCTTGAATGTAAAAGAATAGAAAACTCTTGTATGAAAAACATTCAACAATCACAGAAAGCTAAATACTTGAAGAAATAATGGAAAGTGTATATATAAAACTTCTAAAACATCATACAATTGTTCAAACCTTTACATAATTGAAAATCAAAAAGAAAAACTAATTACATGGCTAGGGTTTCATCAAAACCCTAGAAAGGAGACTAGCCACTCATGGAGGAGTGGAAGGAGGTAGATGGAGAAGAAGCCACCATGAGAGACATGCTTGAAGCTTTAAGTTCCTCTACTTTTCAAACCCTAGCCTCCCTTTTTTTGACAAAACAACTTCAGAACCCTAATCCAATCTTTTTCTTGCCTATTTATACCTCTGGTGTTTTTCCAAACAGGTTCAAAACATCTGGCACGTTTTCCTAAAAAAGTCAACGCACGTGCGACCAAAGTCAAAGCATGTGAGAAAAAGTCAACTCTCTCCAAATTCTGTCTTTTTGCTCATTTTATGCTCTGACTATGTACAACCTGATTGATATTCAACACACATAAAGTATACATTTTGACAAGCAAGTGAAGTTAAGAGATCCTAATTAACGGCCTCAATGATGTACAATTCGACCTTAATGAACAACTCATATGGTATGGGTCTTATGTGAATGGGTCTCACAGTCATGTGAATGCTAAGTTAGTAGAAATTTTGGGAGAAGTTATTTGGTAATCTTAGGACATGGCCACGTGGTGTCCTAGATATGTTGTGATTGATAGAAGGAGTAAGGCTTATGATTTTATTTTGGGTGATTGGAGAACATGAAAGGATATGGTGATTTGTAATTGGTGAGGGACATGACCACGTGGCATCCCTGGAGCAACAAATAATTTTTTCATATTTTGGTGAAATATTTAGGGTTTGTTTGTTTTAGTTTTGAAATCAATTTTGAAAGATTAGTTTTTTAAATGAATTTTCAAAATTTAAATTTGTTTGATTGTATTTTTAATAAATAATTTTGTAGTTGGAGTTTTATACTTTGAGTTGATTTTTATTTTTTGGTAGTTGAATAGATTAGTGTGAAAGAGAAAAAGTGATTGATTAACGTGTACGATGTAAGAGAATAAGAGAGGAGAGATGAGAGAGAAAAAATGATTGATTGATTTGTAATACTTGAGAGAAAGATAGAGGAGATATAAAAAGTGATTGAAAACAGTATTAACAAAATAGTAAACCAATCAAATTTTAAATTTTGAGCTCTCAAAAATTAATTTAAAAACTAAACCAAACAAGCCCTTGATATATCTAATATTACTCTAAAATAAAATTGTCAAAATATCAAATTGCACCAATCAGCATCAATTCAAATCAATTTGTGTTTAATGTTCGGTGCATCTTCAATTTCACTAAATTTGAGTAAAAATTTGAGACAAATTTAAGAAAAAACTCTCTTTGATATCAAGTGCACCAATTGGGGGTTTTTGTGGCTTCGTCAAACCACCGGTCGACAGGGCGGACAACCAGACGGATGTCCGACCGATCGACGAGCCAGTGTAAATTTTTCACAATTTTCCTTCTTGAGGTGATCATCTAAGGGGTCGATCGAGAGGATGACCAGGCGATCGACCGGCTAGTGTAATTTTTTCACAAACTTTTGCCTTAAGGTGGTCATCTGGAAGGACATCCAAGGGAACATCCAATGGTGAAAATCTAATGGTAATGAACAGTGATTTGATGAAAGATACATTTGTCCTCAGTTTGATGAAAGAAAAAGTGAAATCCTTGGTTTGATACTGATTTGATGAAACCATTGGAGCTGAAAAAGGAACCGTTTTTCATCAAATTCAAATTTGATGATAAGTTTGATACACGGTTGGAGATGGTCTTAGAGATACAAAATAATCTACCAAAAACACTTGCGTAAGTGTGGAACCCACACTTATGTGAGTGTCTGATAGATTATTTAAGATCTCTAACATTTTTATTTAGGAAAAATAAACGAGATGAACAGTTAACGGTTTCAATTTGATTATAAAATTTTAACGAATTTTAAAATTTGTTTAAATTTAGTTTATTAAAATTTTGATCTCAACCAAATTTCTGTTAAACCAAGCTTGAGTAATTTAGTATTTTTATATAATTTTAAGTTTATTGAATTAAAGTTAAACAAGTTTCTAACTGTTCAAGTTTGGTTTAAAACTTTAACAAACTCTAAAATATATTGAAAGTCAGACATATTTACAAGCTCAAACAAGTATTTAATGAGTCGAACACAAACCGAACTAAGCTATTTAGTTGGTTTATTTTCTTTACCCGTTTGCCTTGTAAGATGAGCATGTTAGATTGAACAAATTAGATGTTAAAAATTAATGAATTAATTGAATTGTTGATTAAAGTTTTTCAATCAATTTGCAAACAAACCCAGTCCGTCTATATTATATATATATAAATTAAAAATTATGTTTCACTTGCTTACACATTTTTTCCTTAATCCAAATACTATTAATCAAATGAGTTTTGTGTCATGTTTTGGAATAATAATCATTATGTTTGGTTTCGTTTTTTTGAACTATTTTTTAAAAAAATGATTTGAAAATTTTATTTTAAAAATGGATGTATGTTTGGTTTTTAAAAAAATGTACTATGCAATTTCAAATTTCCCTCAAAAGTTAAAAGAGAGGGCTAAATACATTGACCAATTAAACTTTATTTTATTTTCCCTCCAAAAGTTGAAAAGTTATCAAATTTGTCACATCCAAAAAATTTGTCAAATTTTCCTCCAAAAGTTGTATCAAAATTCTAAAAACTTTATCCTATTATCAAAATAACCAAACAAAAACTTTAAAATTTTCAAAAAAAAAATAAGTTTAGAAAAAAAGAACCAAACATCATGAATAGTAACTTATTGTTTGACATTGATAAAAAAAATAAAGATATATATTAACTAATAAAATTTTATATTTTTTATCTATAACCTGTCCTGTCCAACACTTTTTGAGGATAAGTGGGTGGTGGCTGAGTTGAAATTTTTTGAATTTACAGTATGGTGTGTTGGGTAACGTTTACATTTTCAGTTTATATTTACAAAAATTTTATAAATTGGTTTTTATTTATTTTTTGTTTATTTTTAAAAAAATATAAACTACAAACGTGTTTGGTAATTGACAAAATGTTTACAAAATTTAAAAAATATAAAAAAGAGTGAAAAATGACAAGTAGTGGCAAGTGGCGGCAAAAGACGGTGGTGGCAAGTGGCGGAGAAAGACGATGGGTGGTGGCGAGTTGGTGGTGGTGGGTGGTGGTAGGTGGGTGGGTGACGGTGGCGGATGGTAGCGAGTGGGTGGTGGTAGTGGCGGTGACGGGTGGTGGAAAGTGGTGACAGTGGGTGGTGGGTACCTGGTGGTGGTGGGTGGTGGTAGGTGGGTGGGTGACGGTGGCGGGTGGTGGGTGGTAGCGAGTGGGTGGTGGCGGTGGTGGTGGGCGGCAGTGGCGGCGGTGGCGGGGGGTGGATGGCAAGCGGATGGCGGATTAGCGGTAGGTCGGCATGTGGGTGGCGGATGGCAGGTGGTGTTGTGTGGCGAGTGGATGGTGGAGGTGGTGGTGGTGGTGGTGGCGGCGGTGGCGGATAGTGGTGTGGTGGGTGGGGTGAGTGGGGTTGACGGTGGGGTGGTAGGTCGTAGCAAGTGAGTGGTGGGGGGTGTGTGGCAGGTAGGTGCGGGTGGGTGGTGGTGATGGTGGTGGTGGTGGTGGTGTGGTGGGTGGGGTTAGGTGACAGTGGCTGGTGGTGGTGGGTCGTTGGTGGTGGATGGTGGTGACAAGGTGGGGTATGAGTGGTGATGGCAAGTAGGTGGCGGTGGTGGTGGCGGACGGTAGATGGTAGGGCGGGTGGTGGATGGGTGGTGGGGTGGTGGTGGTGGTAGCAAGGGTGGTGGGTGGTAGTGGCGAGTGGATGGCAGGTGGGTGGTGGGTGGTGGTGGCGGAAGACGGTGGTGGAAAATGGTGGTGGGTGGTGGCTAGTGTTGGGGGGTTAAAAAAAAAAAAAACTGAAAACTCAAAATGGAAACACATTTTTTGTGTTTTCATTTTTTGGCCAAATTCATAAACTGAGACCACTGATTTATAAATAAAAAATTTTACCAAACAAGTTTTTATTTAAGTTTTTTAAATTTTTGTAAATATAAACAGAAAACTGAAAACGTAAGTGTTACCAAACGACACCTAAGGTTTCGTTTAGAAAATGGGTTGGTTTTTTAGTTTTTAGTTTTTTGACTTTTGATTATTTTAGTTTAGGGTTAAAAAAATTTGATTTGGGAAGGATTTTTGACTTTTTAAATTTTTTTGTGACAGAAAAAATATAATAATTATGAGTTAGATGTAATATTTTATCTTATTAAATTAAAAACTTATTTTATTTATTGTAACTATTTTAATCAAAAAAATTCTCAAACCCAACTTCCCAAATATAGGCTAAAAATGGTTCGGTTCATAATTTTTCAAAAATCAATCCAAATTGATCCCTGCATGCCTTTACACGTGGTGTTGTCTATATAACACTCGACAAATAAAAATCATAACATATAAGTGAGTTATTTTTTTGTTTCTCAACCATGTAAACCAACATATCCCACTTACAAAAAAAATTGATTATGTTATCGGCTTAGAGTTTTGTAGTATAACAAATGTTACATGGTATTATAAAATTCTTGAATAATTATCTCCTAAGAAAATTATTTAAAAATCCCATTTTAGAAATTTATATACCATAAAGTTATTTTTTTTATAGACCTATAGGTCCTGTCCAATTGAAAACATTTTTTATGATATTCTATTTAATATATTGCTGTGTCACGTTAATATGTTTTACCATTATTGATTGTTGAGCTTATTTATTTAATTTTTTTTTAAATGTGATTTTTTTTTTAAATATGACATAATGATTGATTTCCATATTAGGCATGCTATATTTTGAGTAGATTGAATGTGAAATGTGATTTGATTTCCAAAATGAGCATGTTGTATTTTTGGGTGGATTAAATGTTAAATGTAAAATGTAGTTTATGTAAACCAGCAATGTAACTACAAAAATTCTTTAATGTACTTTTTTAAAATGTGACATGTGGAATGTGGTTTGATTTCTGAGAGAATAATTTGTGTAGACAAATTGGGCCGAGCTAGGTAAAATTGTTTTATGAGTTTGGGTTGTGCATTGGGCCAAGATAAGAGCTCGGGTAGCTCAGTTAGGGGTTGCATGGATTCTAGACCAGATAATGGAATTGGACCTAGCTATCTACATGCAGGCCATAAACAGACCGATATGGCTTCGGTGAAGAAGGCCGAGCTAACTGTAGCTCCCTAGGTTTCTTCAAAACCATCTCAAATCCCAAAGAGAAAGGGAGCGGACCGAGGTGACTTCAATAGAGAAAGCCGATCTAGTCGTAGCACTGTAGAGGGCCGCTCTTTGGTTAGGTTTCGTGTGGATCACCTAGAAGTAGAACAGATAGCTCGGTGGAGCGCAATGATAGTTGAGCAGAGAGTTCTGGCCATCTCACTTGGTTGGCAGTGAGTAGGGTGTTCCAAAGATAAGCATCATCCTTTAAGAGTGTGATTCCTAGAAGAACCCTACTAATAAGAGAAAGAGTCCTTATAGAGATCCGGACTTAGACCCGACCCATTTATTGCTTTTGAATCCGGGAAACTATATCCGTGGCGGTCTTTCGTTTCTCTTTATGTTTGGTTTTGGCTTCAGGGGTCAACACCATCCTTGTTAGTGTTGACACCACCTCCTTTTCTTTGTCTTGTTGTGCCCTTAAGGTCAACACCAGCTTTGGAGGTGTCGACACCATCTCACTGCTTTGTTCTTGGAATAGCTACTGAAATTTAGGGTCGACACCAGCCTTGGTGTTATCGACACTTGTCTTTTGTTGTTGGTCTCAAGGGTCGACACCAGTTTGGAAAGGGTCGGCCATTGTCTACCTCAAAATCTGGGTTTAGTTGTTGAAATTTAGTGTCGACACCTCTAGTCCAAGGATCGACACCTTGTCTGCTGCCAATATTGTCTTTTTGTCAATTCTTCATAAAGGGTCGACACCACTGACGCAAGGGTCGACAATTGTGATTTTTTTTTTTTTTTTTTTTTTTTTTCAGATTTTAGTTCGGTTTTGGCCCCTACTTCTTGGGGATTTTGATTTATTCTTTTGGGTTGACTTTGGGACTTTACTTCACTTTAACCTAGCACTATAAATGGGGTTCTCACTTACTATTTTCTTCACTTTATCTTCTCTGTTCCCTCTCTAAACCGTGAATCACTCTTCTCTCTCTTTCTCTCTCTCTAAATGTAATGCCCCAAAAATAATTACAATAATTCATCTGTAAATGACTAATACAAGATGGCATAAACAAAATAATAGATTTTCATTAATCAAAGTTAATTTACAAAAAAAAGGTGACACATGTGATATTCATTCATATGCTCTATCCTGAATCTATAGCATGTGATACCAACTTAATGATCAACAAAATAAATGCCCTACAGGCTTACAGCTTTCCAAGACTATGCTTGGTTACAACAAAAGAGAGAGTCTTAAGTTTCATACATATAAAGCCCTAGGCTTGTGCAAATATTGAATACAAAATAACAAAACAGAGCCTTCAACTCCCAGGTCCTTCCAAGCTAAGTCCTTGAAAGAGACATGTCACCAGTACTTGAAAATGATTTTCCCAAGTAGGGCGAGCCAAAGCCTAGTAGAGACAATCTATCTCAATATATGAATCTTAACAAAGATATAAGTAATATGCACATGTTCAATGTCCAATGACAAAATCTTTTACAACTCTTTTCCAAAATCATATTATGCCAAACTTATATCTCAATTCATTTTATCCCGGTTCATTAGTTATACCCACTTTATTTAATCAATCACACAGAGGATACACCTCACAGATCTCCAACCAATATAATTATCATACAAATACATTTACTTGCCATTTTACGAAAATTTTGTTCGCGAGAATTAGCACCCATGTATACGCACGGTTTTCGCGACTTTCACTCTGGACACACAAGCCAACTTAGTTTAATGGAGTCCATCCCCTTTTTCTCCCAAATATGGAGTACATCCCCTTTCTCCTCCCAAACACCATACATATACAATGTATACACGCCATAACCATATTCAATGATAACAACTAAAAGATTAATTTCAATTCGCCTAATCTTCATGCAATTTTTACAACAATCATGGTTATCCTTCACCGATAGCCCAAAATAGATATTTCTAAACAGATATACAATCTTTACAACAGATAAATTATCCAAATTTCCATAGGTGCGAGGTAATACATATCTAACTCGACCATTTATATAAACATCCATTCAATTTCATATTCCCAATACCAATTCTATATTTATACAAAATAATTATTCGAGACATTTTAAGGCAAAACTCCATGTTTTTTCAATTTCATCCCAAACACCAAAATTAGCTATTTTAATACAACACAAGCTCATATTTACTCCTATAACCATTTCCAATACATTCATTCGAAAACCCCTCTTTTGATTCTAAACCAAAACCCTAGGTTTCTTCAAAACCATCTCAAATCCCAATATTTCTTACACATCAACAAATAACTAAGCTAAAACTCATAAAAGAGTATAGAAAGTCCCTTTCTCGAAGTTAGAAGTTGAGCAAGCAAAGAGGAAGCTTCAAAGATGCTCAAACACAACTCTATTCGGATAGAAATGTAGCCCTTGAGATGCTCTACCTTTTTAATAAATGAAGTATGGTGGAGAAACCAACGGATCTTAGTGAAAATGTAGAGAGAATGTGAGTTTTGGAGAGAAAGACTCTAGATCTAGGGTTTTGAAATATTTTAGAGAAAGGAACAGCTGAAAAAGTGATGTAAAATATAGCTATTACGAACTGATATACGTACAGTCTGCTTGAGCGCAAGAAGTGACGCTCGAGCGTCAGACACAATAAGTTGTTCCGCTCAAATGCAAGAAGTGACGCTCGAGTGTCAAGACACCAAACAGAAGGGCATTACCGCTTGAGCTCAAGAAGTGACGCTCGAGCACATAATACACACATCCAGTAGTTTTGCAGACAATAGACCAATGCTCAAGCGCAAGAAGGGTCGTTCGAGTGCCCACCCGCTTGAGCGTAGGAAGCGCTGCTCGAACGTAGAATACACACTCCTAATAGTTTTGCAGACCTGCAAAAGTATTGAGAGTTTACAAAGCCAGCTCGAGCGCAAGAAGTGCCGCTTGAGCGGAGAAAGAAAATTCTAAGCAACAAAGGTTTGAAAACTAAGTAACCAACCTGTTCTAAACACAGCCACTACAATCCAATCACCTAAATTTAAGGAGATACAATGGAAGCAAGAGGTGAACAACAATATGAAATCATGAAACTCGAGTTCGGGATACAATAAGGACCAGGTCAAAATTGAAATCACTATACTAAACTCACTTTTTCGCTTAAAGATCTACTTACTTAGAAGCATTTCCTTACCTTGCTCCTTTGAGATTAAGTGTAAAGTTTGTCGAGGGCTTTGTTTTGATAAGAGTAAATCATTGTTTCGTTACAGTCAACTTTTGGGCTTTTCTTCATTCTTTCTCTTCTAAGTTTGAGATAGGAATTCTCCGCACCCTCCTATGATTCTTAACTTAGTTATTTGATATTTCTAAAACAATATTGTGATTTTTTGGAGATTTTGGGCAAATCTAGGGTTTTGGTTGGAAATCAAAAGAGGGGTTTTCAAATGGTTTGTTAGAAGTGTTTGTAGAAAGGTATTTATTGTTGATATATGATGAATTGACGGGTTTTTACCTTTGGAAATGATTTGTAAAGAAAAATGGGATTTTGCCCTAGAAATCTCAAATATTGATCTTGTAAAGACAATGGAAACGATGTTGAGTTTTATGTAATTTGAATGATGTCTTTCTCTACTCAAAAATGATTTTTGAAAGAAAACGAGGTTTTGCTTTAAAACCATGGGTTTGACTTGTGTTGGAAAAATATTGAAGGATGATGTTGGCTTTGTAATATCGCTCACGTCATGATAATGGTGATGAAGGATATTGATGATGATGGAGGAGTTGGATATGTTATATCGCTCACATCTTAGAAATGATAATAATGTATATTGTTATTGATATCTTTCTATTTATTAGAGATATCAATTTTGGGGCTATCGGTGGAGGATAGCTATGAGTGTTGTAGAAATTGCATGAGAATTAGGTGAACTAAAACTAATTTCTCATCCATGTACATTGGACATTGTTTCTTATTTAATACATTGAAAATGTATATGATTTTGAGAAAAAGGGGTGAACATGGGAAAGAGATGTGTATCACCAAATCAAGTTGGCCTATGTGTCTAGGGTGAAAGTCCCGAAAAATGCGTGTATACATGGGTGTCGATTCTCGTAGACGAAATATCCGTAAAATGGTAATAGTAGCGCTTGTGTAGACTACATTTACATGGGTTCCATTTGACGGTTTCCCGTAGATGAAATATCCATGAAAGGTTGTATTGGTTTGAGATTTTCCTATTGTTTTCTATTGTAAAGGGCATGAATTGAGAATTGTGATATAAATTAAGCATGGCATGGTTTTTGGGAAAGAAATATAAAACGTTTTGACATAGCCATTGCATGTGCATTTTACCCTTATATCTTTGTTAAGATTCACATATTGTGTTGGATTATTTCTACTGGGTTTTGGCTCACCTTATATGGGAAAACCATTTTCAAGTGCTGGTGATATGCCTCTACCAAGGACTTAGCTTGGGAGGATTGTGGAGCTAAAATCTCAGATTTTTTATTTTGTATTTAATTTTGTATAAGCCTAGGGATTTATTTGTGTTGAGCTTAAGACTCATTTTTGATGTATCCAAGCACTGACTTGGAAAGATGTAAGCCTTTAGGGTATTTGATTATCTATTCAGCTTTCACTTCTTTTCACTATCTCGTAACACATACTGTAGATTCAAGATGTACTGTTTATGAATGTATATTGCATGTGCCACCTTTTGTATATCAAACTTTGATTAATGAAAGCTTATCAATTCAATTATATTGCTATTTATTGGTTATTATGAGATAGATGTATATATATGTGGTGTTTATTTCGGGGCGTTATAACTTGGTGTCAGAGCATACTGGGTTTGAATACTTTGGATATGTGGGAAGTGGTTATTACCACAATGGGTTTGTCTCGCTTGACAGAGATATTTGTATGTATGGTATGCTTATATGATAACATGCTTATGTGGTTATATGGGTATGAGATTTAATTCTTAAGATATTGATTTAGTCTACGAGTTTCTAGAAGTCCTATTAAAAGAGCACCTGATCACTGCTATTTCTAATTGGAACTCTGGTAACGCCGCGTGATGGTCATTATCCAGGAAGAAAATTCATATGTGTTTATATGACTACATACTTATGTGGAGTGAATTACTGTTGTCCACTGCATTAGGATTCAAGTGAGTTAGCTTCGGCGCATTTATAAACGAGCTAATCTTTTTTGTTACCTTTATTAGGATGTCAGAACGTGGACATGGTGGTGGTAGGCATGGTAGGCCTAGAAAGCATGAGGTGCCTTTACCGGATGATATTCCGGCACAAGAAGAAAGAGTTGGTCAAGCCAATGTGGCTGAACCAGTTGGTCAGCAGGCCATGGGCACTTTGGCCTGTGAAATGGTCAGAGTATTATGGGAATCTATGGACATTATTAGGGTTGAGAATCCAGTCCAGGCCCAAGTAGTTGAGGCAGGGTCGTTATTCTTGAAAAGAAAGTTCTTCCGGTCCAACCTGGACGAGTTTTTGGGCGATCCTAAAGAGCCTTTGAAAGCAGATAAATGGCTTGAACAAATGGTGAAGACGTTTGAGATGCTTGGCATTGAAGACAATGGTTTGAGAGTGACCTTAGCATCCTTCCAATTGAAGGGAGATGCGGGTCAATGGTAAAAGTATGCACGTAGGTGCATTGGAGTAACTTGAGAGGCTTTCGTTGACGCCTTCCAAGATAAGTTCTTACCTCCCACTATTAGGGAGAAGTTAAGGGAGCAATTCTTAAAGCTCAAGCAGTTGAACACACCGGTGGTTGAGTTTAGGCCGCATTTATTAGTCTATCAAGATTTGCACTAGAGTTAGTGGCGATAGAAGAGCGTGTGGAGTTCAAGAAAAGGTTGAGGACCAGCCTTCTTTTTAAGGTAGCCAATTTGATGATTACAGATTATGGGCGACTTATAGAGTCGACGGCTCATCTTGAGACCGTGATGCAAATGGAGGAGGAGCAGATGAGGGGCTTTTAGAGGAGTCAGGATGTTTAAGAGGACAGTAAGAGACAGATGGGTTCTACTCCATAGCAGTCCTATGGAGCTCAGTCGAGGTTCACTTTTCCAGTACCGAGTTCAGGTTCTGGGAGAAGTGGTCAGGGAGATTTCACTTGCTTTAAGTGTGGCCAGTTAGATCAGAAGTCTCTAGCTTGCCTGCAAAGGGGAGGAGGGCAATGGTCAGTTTCATCTGCGGCTCATTCTTAGAGCCAAAGTTGGAGGAGAGGGCAGCCGTTCACTTGTTATTAGTGTGGGCGGTCAGGGCACTTGAACAGGTTTTGCCCTCAGTTAGGTGGCACATCTGGTGCATCTGGTTTGAGGCAGACATAAAGCTACCAGCTTGCACAGTCAGCATAGGCCTCGAGGGCCAATTAGGGAGCCTCTTCAGCTCAATCAGTATATCAGACGTATTCTCCGATGAGTGAGTAGGTGGAGCAGAGACCTTCAGGGCGTGTGTATGATGTTACCACACCGGACTTAGTGCCAACACGTTCAGCTGTGAGATGTACTTTCTTGTTATGCAATTCTATTGCCAATGTATTGATTAATACGGGTGCATCCCACTATTTTATTTCTTTTGCATTTGCATCGACATTGGGGTTAGAATTGGCTCGGTTAGCATCTCCACTTAGTGTAGAGTCACCTTTTGGTAGTGAGATTGTTTTGGAATAGGGGTGTCGAGGTTGTGACATAGAGATTGTTGGTCACCGACTTCCTTTTGCAATTGTGTTGATTAACATGTTAAGTTTTGATTCTATTTTGGGTATGGATTGATTGTCATCGTATCGAGCTGTCATAAATTATTACCGTTAAAGGGTTACTGTATATATCTTGAGCGATGATTGTTTTTATTTCATGGGGGTCATAACTGATAGAGTTTTATCACCAGTGTATGATCCGCGTGCTCGGAGTGAACTTAGTTATCTTCTTGAAAACTTCTTGGGTAGTAAGTGTGATGAAGTCCAAGTTGAGTTGCCGAGGGTAGGTTGTGAATACCCAGATGTTTTTCCCGAGGATTTCACTAGTTTGCCACATTATCGTGAGATTAAATTCTCTATTGAGTTAGTGCTTGGCACGACGCCGATTTCTATGGCACCGTATAGATTTGCACCTGCCAAGTTGCGTGAGTTAAAGATTCAACTCCAGGAATTGTTAGATAAGGGTTTTATTTGCCCTAGTATTTCGCCTTGGAGAGCACCGGTTCTCTTTGCCAAGAAGAAAGATGGTGCATTGTGACTTTGCACTAATTACCGAAAGTTGAACTAGGTACTGTTAAGAACAAGTACCTAATGTCACGCATAGATGATTTGTTTGACCAGTTGAAGAGGTCTTGTTGCTTCTCTAAGATAGACTTGAAGTTGGGTTACCACCAGTTGACTGTAAGTAAGGAGGATATCCAGAAGACAGAATTTGATTAAGGCCGAATTGTACAACATTGAGGTCGTTAATTAGGATCTCTTAGCTTTACTTGCTTGTCAAACTATTCATTTTATGTCTGTTTAATGTCAATAAGGTTTGTACACAGTGGGAGCATAAAATGAACAAAAATGGAGAGAAAATTATTTCCCGCACGTACGGAGGCCCATTCCTGCATGTGCGGCCTTTACTTCGTAGCCAAACAAAGCCCAAGCTTCCCTCACGTACGGAGGGTTTTTCCCGCACGTGCGGCCGTACCTCAAAAACTGTATCGTTGTTTTAAACCTGTTTGAAAGACAGCAAAAGGATAAAGGAAAGAAAAAGAGGCTGGGTTAGGGTTCTGAAAAATTCTAAGAGAGAGAAGAGGCTAGTCTAACAACCCCGATCCATAATTAACGATAATTCATGCTTAAGGGTGCCTAATAAGAAATTAAGAAGAAATCTTGAGTTGATTATATGTGCATTGCATCATTTTGTGTTTATATCTGTTTGATGTAGAAAGATCTGTTCATGTTTTGATGTCGATTTGCGAATTGAAGGCCTTATCAGCATCCGATTCTGAAATTGACTCGATTTATATGTTAATTAGGATTTATAGGATTTTATGGTAGGTTTAATTGAAATTCGATTCGTAACGATTAAATTAGAATTATTGATGTCAATTAACTAATTAACTCTTGATTAGGCTTATATAAGGCTAATTTGACCCCACTAGTCATGTTTTCCACCTTCATTTTCCTCATCTTAGTGCTCAAACGTGAGAGAGAGAAGGAAAGAAAAGATTGAACACAAACAAGAGGGATTGCTTGGAGAAAAGGAAGAAACCTTGGAGATTTGATCATCTAGCTCAAGAATTTAGCACCTAGGGCCCAATTGAACATTTAAGGTAAGAAGACAAGTCTCTAAGCTTGAAATTAAGTTGATTCATTTTTGAATTCTAGTAAATTGAACTAGGAGATGTAAGAATTAAGCTTAAGCAGTAGGGAGAAAGATTAATTCATGCATGTATGTCCATATCATGGAGTTTGAGGTTGATTTCATGGGAATTCTCACATGCATTTTCATTTTTTCACAAATTGAGCATGATTTCAAGGGATTCTTTCATGCATGTGTTCATCTCACTTACATTTTGGGAATTCATCATGTTTTCTATCAAGTTGCCAAGTTTGATCATGTTTTGAAGAGGTTGAGTTCAACAGAATTCATGCATGTCATGTTCTTGGATCATTTATAAACTTTTAGTTGCATTTTGCAAAATTGGCAAGCCATTGGGCTATGATTTCTTGAAATGATCTTTGATTCATGTTGTCTTAAGGGTTTTCACGTATTTTCTCAAGTTTTGGCCCAGGAAAATCAAGTTTGATGCTTTAAAGGTTGAGTTTGAGCATGAAGATCAAATCTGGAAATTCCAGAATTTGCATCCACGCTCGAGCGTGAGACTTCACGCTCGAGCGAGCACTCTGAGTGCATGCACTTCCGCTCGAGCGACCTGATTCTCGCTCGAGCGTGAAATGCATATACCCAGAAGTTTGCATATCTTGCAGCATGCTCGAGCGACAGAAGTCACGCTCGAGCGAGGGATTGAGTCTCACGCTCGAGCGGAGATCGAGCATCCGTCGAGCGTAAAATGTGAGCAACCAGTACTTTTTTAAAACTTTACAGTCCGCTCGAGCGAGGAAAGTCGCGCTCGAGCGAAGCCTCATTGTCTGTATGCCCGCTCGAGCAAGGGAACCTACGCTCGAGCGTGGACCCTATTTTCAACAAGTTTTGAAAAATGTTTTCAAGTGCATTTTTGCATCCCCGTTCCATCCTAGGAATTCCTAGGCCATGTTTAAGATTCCATGATGAGGATAATGAAGTAGAAACACACCAAAACATGAAAGGACTAAGTTATCATTTACGGGTGTGTAATTCGAAATATGTTCGTTCTGTATCTGTGTAGGTCAAGCGCCACAAGGAAGTTGAATTGTCTGCTTACGACACCTATTGTCTGTGAGTAATAACTTAGTAAAGCTATGTTCAAGTAAATTATTTTCTGTACACGAATTAAGAATTGTTCTATGAAATATGATGTTTTATGCTATGAATGATTGTCCAAGTCTAACAAGCCCTTGACAATATGCTATGATTCAAGTAATGATATGTTTCAAGTGTATGCAAGATCCCGGTACTGGAGGTTCCTTATGGAACTGACAAGCTATCTATACCCGGCTGGAGGTTCCTAAGTGGAACTGACAAGTTTACAAGTTCCCAGTCCGAAGGTTCCTTTATGGGACAGACAAGTTATTCTTACATGGCCGGAGGTTCTTATATAGAACTGACAAGTATGATTTAAGACATTGTGTGTGTGATCTGTCAGCGCTGATGGATGTACTACGTAAGACTAAGCATGAACTTTGAATTCTATATATGCTCAGATTGAGAATATGTATGTGAATTTCAGTTTAGCCATAGTTATAGGACATCATTCATTTACCCCTTTACTTTGTTACTATTCACCGGGCTTCCACTCACTAGTTATTTATTATGTATGTAGGTGAGCAGGCTCGTGATTAGGTTTAAGATGATGCCTGGGGTATTTTTGGGTTGGCCAGCCACCTTTTGTGCCTCACGAGGAGGTTCCAGATCAAGTCATGTATTGTGGCTGTGTCAATATGGATGTATAAGACTGTCTCTTTGTTTTTGAACAAGTCGCATTTTGTATGTACTTGTTAGTAACGTGTAAATACTGTACCCATGGCGTCACTCGTATGTATATAAAGTTTAAGGTTTTCAGTTCCATGTATGTCTTCATTACTCAATGGACTTCGTATGTTTTGTATATTTGCTTCCGCAGCCCCTAACCATATGCTATTATGTTAGGAGGCCTTTGGTAATCTAAGGATTACTGGCCAGTTACGACGCTAAACCTATAGGAGCGGGTTTGGGTCGTGACTGCTAGAGTTTGGAAAAAGGTGATTCTCAAGCTTCAAAGGCAATTTCTATGTAGGGTTCTTCTTCCTCCACTTCTTCCCGCTCCTCCATGAGTGGCTAGGCTCATCTTTCTAGGGTTTTGATAAAACCCTAGCCATGTAAATAGGTTTTCTTTTTTATTTTCTTTTATGTAATGGTTTGAACAGTTGTATGGTGTTTAAGAAGTTTAAATATATATTTTCCATTATTTCTTCAAGTATTCGGCTTTCTGTTATAGTTGAATGCTTTCCATACAATGGTTTTCTTTTCTTTCATATTCAAGGTATGAGACGAACCATACTATGAGGGACGAGTCGTGTCACTACCCTATTTTAGAGCGAACGATTCGTACTACTTGAGATGGTTTGTGCCCATACATTGAACGTAAAGATTTTCTTGATCAATGCTTTAAACTTGTAGTTGCGAAGTATTATTTAGTTCGAACTGTAGCATAATTGATTTTCAAATTGAAACCTTATTTATGTAACTAGTGGTGAATTTAGTACCCTAGATTCTTCCACAATCAGTAATTCCAATTTCAATTTTAATCGCTACTTTAATCACTTTGTTTAATTTAATTATTATTAGGTTATGAACAAACATCTTTTTCATCAAAATTAATTTAGGAATTTAGCATTTAAATTAGTTTAATTTCACAATTGTTCCTGTGGATCAATACCTGGACTTACCATTATTCTAAGGAATTTGGTACAGTTTAGAGTTTATTTTTGGTGTATGAAACGACCCATCAAATTTTGGTGCCGTTGCCGAGGACTTTTGGCGAAACTAATTAATTTAAAGTTGTATTCTTATTTTAATTTTTAGTTTAGGATTTTATATTTTAGTGTTGCTAAGTGTGCAGAGTCTTTACAAGTGGAGCTATCAAGTGCAAGCGGAGCGCAACCGAGCTTTAAAAACAAACCGCAACACTAAAGTGTTTTTTTTTATTTGAAAAAAAGGAGCAAATACTCGCAAGCAAAGCACCAAAGTGCTAAAGAGAAAGAAAGAGCTCAAGTGGAGGTTGGAGACAACGGTCTACACGTCAAGCATCCACAAGACGAGTAAAGCGTTTTCGTTAAACCGCTGTGAATATTTTCTCCTTTGGTATTCTGCTATCATAACTTAGTGCACCAAAGTCGGAACTTAGTGTGTGTGTGTGTGTGTGTGTGTGAGTAGTGTATGCACGGGCGCCATTCTTGTCGCCCTGAATTGTGGTGTTTGAACCTTGAACTAGAAAGGACTCTTAGGAAACTTAGAGCATCTTCCCGTGTTCCTAAGCTTGAATATCCATATCCATACTTTGAGCCATTAGAGATGGCAAACCTGAATGGCCTAAATGGGCCCAACTAGACCCTTAAGGATTACTTCACACCCACAACATATACATCACCATCATGCATTTAGTTACCGGACACCATTGCTGCTTATTATGAGATTAAGTCTAGCACCATCCAAATGCTCCCATCATTCCATGGACTAGCTCATGATGACCCTTACAAACATCTGCATGAATTTCTGGAGATTTTCTCTATAGTGAGTATCCAGAACTTCACCAATGAGGCCTTAATGTTGCGATTGTTCCTATTTTCATTAAAGGACAAAGCCAAACACTAGCTGAACTCCTTACCTGCTAATTCTATCATAACTTGTGACCAATTACAACAGAAGTTTTTGGAGAAGTACTTTCCCATTGGTAAGACCAACCAACTCAGGCGAACCATCACCAATTTTGCTCAAATTGATGGCGAGCAATTTCATAAAACATGGGAAAGACTTCGTAGCCTTCTCCAATAGTGTCCCCACCACCAAGTGCCTGATTAGCAACTTACGCAGACCTTTTACTATAGCTTAACTAAGCCTCACTGCCAAATGGTGGATTCTTCTTGTGGTGGGACATTCATGTCCAAAAATCACGCCTAAGCATGGCAATTATTTGAGAACTTAAGTGATAATTCCCTTCATCATGCCTCCGTAGCCTGACAAGTTCGGCAACCAGTAGTTGGAGCCCCGAAAAGAGGGGGCCTCATGACTTGAGTGAGTGCCCTTCAGTATCACAATTTCCGGAATTAGTCCAAAAGCATGTGAATGCGGCTCAAGGATTGTCCAATCTGGATAATGATCCATATTCTAACACATACAATCCGGGATGGAGAAATCACCCTAATTTTTCATGGAGACCTCTTACACAAGGCACTTCTTACAATCCTCCACCACCAAACAAAATTTTAATAATTTTGCCAACCAATCTTCTTACTGACCACCACAACCATACCGGCAACCATAACCCCCGCATGTTCCTCAAGGTAATTTTACCTTTGAGACTCAGGTGTTGGAAGTTCTTTCAGAACTTAAGGGGTTAGCACCAGTAGTTCACTCCCATAATCACTCTATTGCCAAGCTAGAGGCCTAACTAGGTCAAATGACTAACAACATCAATAAGAGAAAGGAGGAAAAATTACAGAGTCAGATTGTGGCCAACCCTAAGGGTCAATATAGGGCAGAGAGGTGGAGTGGGAATGGAAAGCACCATGAATAGATGCACGTGGTGATTACCTTGAGAAATGAGAGGGAGTTAGAGGCTCGGCCAGTTGCGTCTAAAGCAACTAAGGCTAAGAAGGGTGACCACGGTGGTAAACCCAAAGAGGCCAAGGGTAAGGGAGAAACACCCAAGGGTGATGACTTAGTCCCTAACACTTCACATGAGCCTAAGGCACCATATGTGCCTAAGGCACCCTTTTTCCAATGCCTTAATACACTGTCGAAGGTGGCATCCATGGCAACGATGATGGAGGTCTTTAAACAAGTGAAAATCAACCTCCCCCTTTGGAGGCAATTAAGCAAGTACCCTCCTATGCTAAATTTTTGAACAACTTTTGTATGCAAAGTGTAAATCTAGGACGCACGTGTCCCAAGAGGTCATACTCACAGAGCAAGTAAGCTCCATCTTATTGAGTGACATAACACCTAAGCTTAAAGACCCGGGTGCCCTAACCATTGCATGCATTATAGGGGACCACTTCATTGATAGGGCCTTGTTAGGTTTAGGGGCTACTGTCAATTTGTTGTCGTACTCTGTGTATGAGAAATTTGGGCTTGGCGAGTTAAAGCCCACTACTGTCATACTTCAATTGGCTGACCTGTCCCTCAAAGTGCCACGTGGCATGATTGAGGATGTGCTAGTAAAGGTCGATAGGTTTTATTTTCCTATTGACTTTTTGGTTTTAGATATGGAACCGATAGCCAATTCTAGGAAACAAATCCCGATGATCTTAGGCCGACCTTCCTTGGATACGGCCAATGCATGCATAAATTGTCGTATCGGGGTTATGGATGTTTCATTTGGAAATATGCAAGTGAAACTCAGTGTTTTCTAAGCATCCCAACAACCCCATGAAAGAGAGGAGTGTTTATTTGTGGATGTTGTGGATGGGATTGTGGATGAGGTTTTACCCTTCATTCTTGTAGAGGACTCTCTAAAGGCTTTTCTAGCTCATTTGGGTTCAAGGATTTTCATATTGATGGGTTAGTTGAGGAGGTGAATGCCTTACTTAATTCTTTTTCTACATTGGATTTTCCTCCGTGGAAAGCCCGGTTTGAGTCCCTTCTTCCTTTGTCTAGAGAGCCTGCCATACCATCTCTAGTCACACCACCTACACTTGAGTTGAAGGCACTCCCGACTACACTCAAGTATGCATTTTTAGGGCCAATGGATACTTTACCTGTCATCATTGCATCTGACTTAACTGCAGAGCAGGAAAGTCAATTAATGAGTGTTTTTGTGGCACATCGGAGTGCTATAGGGTAGTCGGTGGATGATTTGAAAGGGATAGATCCATCCATATGCATGCATTATATACATCTAGAGGAAGACACCAAACTTTCTCGGGAAATGCAATGGAGACTCAATCCCAACATGAAAGAGGTTGCGAAAAAAAAGGTTTTGAAATTGTTAGATGTGGGTATTATATACCCCATCTCGGATAACAAGTGGGTGAATCCCACACAAGTGGTGCTTAACAAATCAGGCATCACCGTTGTAGAGAATGAGTAAGGAGAGTTAATCCCCACACGAACCACTACTAAGTGGCGAGTGTGTATTGATTATAGGAGATTGAATCCCATGACTAGGAAGGACCATTTTCCTTTGCCATTTATTGATCAAACTCTTGAGAGGTTAGCGGGGTAGGGTTTTTCTTATTTTTTTGATGGCTACTCGGGGTATAATCAAGTGCCGGTGTACCCCGCTGACCAAGAACATATGACGTTCACTTGCCATTTTGGCACTTTTGCTTACAGGCACATGCCCTTTGGGCTATGTAATGCACCGACGACTTCTCAATGGTGTATGATAGCCATTTTTTCCGATATGGTGGAGAAATTTCTAGAGGTTTTCATGGATGATTTTTCGGTGTTGGACCATTTTTTGAGGAATGCCTCAGGAATTTGACTAGAGCGTTGGAATGATGTACTGAGGCAAACCTGATTTTAAGTTGGGAGAAGAGTCATTTTATGGTTTGTGAGGGTATAGTGTTGGGACACGTTGTGTCCCCTCGAGGTATAGAGGTAGACAAAGCTAAAGTTGACCTCATTGCAGGCCTTCGTCCACCTATTTCTGTACGTCAAGTCCGATCTTTTTTAGGGCATGTAGGTTTTTACCGTAGGTTCATCAAGACTTTGGTAAAATATCCCGTCCTTTGTGTGGTTTACTTGCTAAGGACACACATTTTATATTTGATGAGGCATGTTTGAAAGCCTTTAAAACACTAAGAGTGGCCCTTATTACCGCCCCAAAAATGAAATCACCAGATTGGTCGCTTCGCTTTGAAATCATGTGTAATGCCTCAGATTATGCTATCAGGGCTGTGTTGGGCCAAAGGGTCAATAGGGCACCCTATGCTATATACTATGCTAGTCGCCCTCTCTCGAATGCACAATTGAATTACACTACCACCGAGAAAGAGTTGCTAGATGTGGTCTTTACCTTAGATAAATTTCGGTCCTATCTTCTAGGTTCCAAGGTCATACTCTTCACTGATCATGCCTTGTGGTATTTACTATCAAAGAAAGAGACCAAACCTAGGTTGATTAGATGGATTTTGTTGCTTCATGAATTTGACCTAGAGATTCGAGATAAGAAAGTATCTGAGAATGTGGTGGCAGATCACCTCTCCTGAGTCCTTATTGAGTATACTAGTGACCCTTTAACTTTGCATGATTCGTTCCTGAATGAACAACTTCTTGTGGTGTCACGAGCGAGCCCCCGTGGTTTGCACATATTGTGAATTACTTGGCCATTGGGCAAATTCCTAAAAATTGGTCTAAGCAAGACAAAGACCGATTCTTTTCGCAAGTCAAGTATTATTTTTGGAAGGATCTGGAGTTGTTTAAATATTGCTCCGACCAAGTGATCTGACGGTGTGTGCTAGAGAATGAGGTGCATAGAATTCTTACATTTTGTCATTCTTCTGCATGTGGCGGTCATTTTAGTGGGCATAAAATGGCCGCCAAGGTTTTACAAAGAAGGTTTTATTAGCCCACCATTTTTAAAGATGCCCATCAATTTTGTAGAACTTGTTTGCGCTGTTAGCAATTGAGTTCGATATCTCGTCGTGATATGATGCCAATGTCCCTTATTCTTGTGGTAGTGATCTTTGATGTTTGGGGGATTGATTTTATGGGCCCTTTCCCGTCGTCAATCGAGTTTGAGTACATTCTCTTGGCAGTGGATTATGTTTCTAAGTGGGTGGAGGCGATAGTTACCCGAACAAACGATCATAAAATAGTAATCAAATTCTTGCATGAAAACATCTTTAGTCTTGATGCACTTTGGGCCTATCGCACTGCATATAAGACACCCATCGGGATGTCTCCATATAGGATTGTGTTTGGAAAACTGTGCCATCTCCCTGTTGAGTTAGAACACCAAGCTTTGTGGGCCATTTGGAAGTTCAATTTTGATTTGGCCAAAGCCGGTGACCACCGAAAACTCCAACTTAATGATTTAGAGGAGCTCCGCAATGATGCATATGAGAGCTCCAAAATTTACAAGGTTAGGACTAAGGCATTTCATGATAAACACATTTCTCGTAAGTCCTTCAAGCCTCACCAAAAAGTGTGGTTGTTCAATGCTAAATTGCAGTTGTTCTTGGATAAACTCCAGTCTCGGTGAGATGGCCCATATGAGTTATTAAAGTCTTTCCACATGGGGCGGTTGAGATTAAAAATCCACAAGATGGTACGACCTTCAAGGTCAATGGCCAAAGATTGAAACATTTTTTGGATGGTATTGAGAAATGGGAGATGATTAAGGTTGTTTACTTGACGGACCCAATATATCTTCTATAGTAATTGCTCTGAGTCTAGGAGACTTTAAATCCTCTAAAGGTATAATTCCTTTGGTGTTTGTCGTGCCCGAACGGCATCTGACGGTCTGGTATAGCCACCCAACTGTGTTTGTAGTGAGTTCCTAGAAGACCAACTTAGATGGTGGAAACTAGAGTTCGAATGGCAAAGCTTAGAACGCAAAGGTTTGGAATTTTCGAGACTAAATTATGATTTAAATACCTAGGGATGTGGAGATTGCTTCAAAATCACCCCGGCTTGAACTCTGTACGGCAACCCCATAGGTCGAGTTAGCGTCATGCACCTTGATTTTAGATACCGAATCAACCTAGTCTGTCACCCTGTTGGAGAATAGGGAAAGTTACAAACATTTTTAGGGAGAAAAGTAGTACCCGTGGTTTTCGCGTGAAGCTTATACTGTTGTTGAGCATTTTGTTATTTTTAAAATGCTATATTTATTTCGGATGTAAAATGAAGGTAGAAATGGTTTGAAATGTTTTGGGTGGTGCTTGGGTTAAGAAATGGTTTAATCTCTTTGCAAAAAAAAAAGAAAAAAAGAAAACCCACATGTGCAACACAACCCACCGCACGTGCGGAAAAATTTTCAGTACACAGGTTGGACACTGCTTTAAAGGCAGGTGCGCAGGGTTGTGAAGACCCTGAAAAAAATGTATTCTCTTTAAAAACCCTTATGTTTGAATTATTTTCCTTAAAAGCCCCTCAATTTCTTAAATTATTTCGCATCTTGCCGGTTAGCATTTTTAATTTTTATCGGAATAGGAATATCCTAGCCGAATTAGGTTCCTCAGCCTAATTTAATTTAATTCTACATAAATAAGGTTCCAATACATGAATTTAATTCCAAGCCCTCACTTCTTTTATTAATTTCAAGAATTACCCCAAAAATAGTACATGTACTTTTTATACTATAGGTACCATCAAATCAATTTGAGATCTATATATATATACATTGGGAAATGTGTCCATAGTACACATATATTGAATAAAATATTATCCATTTCCCTTCCCCATAGCCAGCCAACCTAGGAGAGCGTGAAGGATCAATTTTCAAGACTTGTAATTATGATATTCTAGAAGCTCTAGTACCTAGTACCCTTAAATCTAGGGTTGTGTCCCAACACTAGTTCCATTCCAACTAGAGGCCAACTAAATATTGTCTAATCACATGATTAAGTTCCCTAATCACTCCCTATTCCATTAGACTCCAAGTAAATCCAAACTTTTCAATCAAATTTCAACTAGTGGGCCTTTATGTCTTTTTACACCAAAATTGCCTATAAATACAACCACCCCCCTAGCATGGCATAAACAAACAACACACACTCACATACATTCGGCTTAGAGGAGAGCAAGAGAGAAGTCTTGAGAGGGAGAGGAAAGAAGTGGAGAGCAATATTGTTCAAGCCTAACAAGTAAGCCACAACACAACTCTCTCTTTTATTTTTCTTTTTCAAATACATGTTCTTAAGGGATCTACCCATTGTTTTCAGATGTGTTATTAATGATTTCCTTGTGTTAAAAATGATAAGAGTTGAGCCATGATTCTACCTCTCTTGTAGTTCCCCTCATTTCGGTACAAAACTATCTTTTTCATACCAATCTCTCAAACTTTCCAAAGGCACACCTTCAAGCTAATTTTTTGAGTTTAATATATATTATTTAGCATGTTTTCATCAGAAAATAAATGAAAAATTTCCCATAGTGGATCCCTTTCTCATGAATCTTCTTGTTTTGGGTATTGTGCCTTAAGAATCTGTTTTCACAGCCAACTTTCAAAATTTCTAGAAAAATAAAGAAAATTATTCTGGACCTCCATTTTGTGTCAAAATCTTCCTTAAGGAGTTATATTTCAAAAAAAATTGGTTTCATTGAAAATGAGTGAGCGATTTGTGAGAAACTCCAATTTTCGTAATGATCGACGAATCTGGACAGCGCTGGAACATTTCTTAAATAACTAAAAATCTAGGAAAGCTATCACATTTCCGAAACATGTTCTGAAAACTAGATTAAATTCTCTAAGAACCATATGGAGGCCGAGTTCGGTAAAAATCTAAAATAGCCCTTTTGATTTTAATCTTTCAATGGTACTGAATCTGGAAATTTAGTTTTGCATTTGTGTTTTATGCTCTTGTATTCATGAATATGCTTATTAGTTGCTGATCATGTCTTGGTATGGTATTTCATGTGTTATGGTTATGTTCCTTATCCTCTTCATTTTAATGATGCTCATGCTTATGTAGATATTACTATCTTGTTGAGTTTGTTCCAACTTGACTTAAAACATTGATCCAAACGGAAAACTTAACTGGGATGGTATTGGGTTTTCGATCACTTGAATAATGAAGAGATGATAATGTGTTATGTATGGATTGATGAGATGTGCTCCCTAATTGAAGTTTAAGTCTTGCGCAAGCAGTTGTTGCGTAAACCCTGGAATGGAGCGGACGTATTCAGACTCTTTGCAATGGTTTGATTGGTGAGATAAGGTTGGGTCCAGATGGGACATTCAGTAAGATAAAACTTTTTCGGAAGGATAAGATTGGATTCAGGAGATAAAACTGTTTTCTTTTTACTGTCCCCTTTTGAGGCCCTACGGTTGGCGCTACGCGGTATATAACCGTTGGTAGGCATCCGAGGTTAGTTCTGCAACAAAGTAGCAAAAGGGGGAGTTTCGAACAGTCCGGTGTCTAATTCTTGTGGTTGGGAGGATGAAATCTCTTTGGGAGATTTCTAGAATACTAACCACTAACATTATAACCTTGTTATCTATTTGAATGATATGCTCCTTTTCTCTATTATTGAAATTGTTGTTATTGACTTGAATATCATGCTTCACTACTTGTTTGCCATAAATGTGATGGTGTATTGGATTGGGAAAAAAAGGACGGGGTGTGTATGCGTTTACTAGGTATTCAAAGCTCACGGCGTTTCATGCCAGGTATTGAAGACTATTAGGCTGGTCGAAGGAAAAGCTGAAGTATTTGGGGACGTATAGCTATCCTATGAGAGTTAGGAACTAGTTATGTTAAACGTGTTTTGAGATTGTAAGTGATAGATCCCATGTTGTATTTAAGACATGATTTTTGTAATTTGTATATATATAACATTTGTAACCTATCCTTATAATCCGTTAACTCATGTAGGCCTTGTGTTAATACCCTGTCAAGATCTGTCAAAAATGTAGCTCTGCTATCTAAGGTGGTTGGACTTAGAAGGGAGGCTATTTTGACTCTTCTGACCTTCCTGGGATCTTGCTTGGTTATTAGCCAAAGGACTCATTAGTGACATTTTCTACTCTTGTAACCTTAGATAAACCTTGTATTTAATGGTTAATATATTATCTGATGTTCCCGATTTTTGGGGCGTCACAGGGGTGGTGTGGTCTAGTAGCTGCATATGCGGTATGGGACCCATACGTGCGAGAAAATTGCTGGAAAATTTTTTAAGCTTGCTTTATATGCACAAGCAGCGACATTGTGCAGGTGTGCTTCTGCACGTGCGGCGTACACTCCCGCACACTCCCGCACGTGCGGGACATTGAAAAAAAAAAATCAAATTTCTTCATTACATTTTTTTGTATTGTATCTATTTTATTTATTAAAAAAAATCAGATTTCTTTATTACATTTTTTTTGTATTGTATCTATTTTATTTATTAAAAAAAAATCAGATTTCTTTATTACATATTTTGGTATTGTTTCTATTTTATTTATTAAAAAAAAAAAATCAGATTTCTTTGTTACATTATTTTTTGTATTTTATCTATTTAATTTATTTATTCATTTTTATTTTTAAAAAAATTGAATATCTAACCCTAGACCCACTTTTCACAGATTCTTTCTCTCTCTACCTCTCATATTCTCTCTCTCTCTCTCTACCTTATCATCTTCTTCCTCCTTTCTCTTTCACTCAAACCCCACCATCACCAACTTTCTTCATTCTTCTTCCCACCATCACCAACCTTCACCCAACCTGTTCTCACCACCACTCCACCACCGGAGCCTCACCACCGGCGCCCTACCTTCTCTTCGTCTAGCGATCTCCGATGACCACCATTTTTTCTGATGAATCTCCATTCTTTCTCTCTTTTTATTCACTAATTCAAGGTACACCCTCCTTTTTGTTTAAAATTTGTATTTTTTCTTTGAATCTTCCCTTGTAGTGAGGTTTAGGGATTGTTTAATCGAGTTAGAGATCCATTGTTCATCCTCACTCGCCAAGACTTGGTCTCGAGTATCCAAGACTCTCACCGGTCTCTCTTTATATGAGGCATCCTCATCTACCTCTAAGTCGGTCTAATCCAACACATGCGATGGATCCGGCTCATACTTCCGAAGCATACAAATATGAAACACATCATGAATCCTAGAAGTTGTGGCGGCAAGGCTAAGCGATAACTTGCCTCTCTAATTCGCTCTAGGATCTCAAAAGTTTTGATAAATCTAGAAGATAACTTCCCACTCTTTCCAAACCTCATCAAACCCCGTTTAGGTGATATCTTCAAGAAGATGTGATCTCCTACCTCAGAGAATAATGGTCTCTTCCTACAATCGGCATAGCTCTTTTGACAACTCTGAGCTGTGACCAACCCCTTACGG
>NW_021027321.1:959308-1036855 GCF_004153795.1 Camellia sinensis
GAGGCAAGACAATTCCCTTGGTTAAAGTATTGTGGCAATATCACAGAGTTGAGAAAGCAACTTGGGAACGTGAGTTGGAAGTTCGTGAGAAATATCTGAACCTATTTGTTAATGTTTGAGCATGTATTGAAACTTTTGTTATGTTGATTTAATATAAATATTGTATTTATTTTGGAAATGTGAATTATATATTCAGTATTGAGAAATTGTTTATCATGATTGATGAGGATGAATGACCAGTGGATGGGTCATGGTATTGGAATTGATTGATTATCATTATTGTAATTGGTTTAAACATGGTTTTAAAGTTTGATTTATAATTTTGGGGACGAAAGTCCTTAAAGGGGGAGGTTATAGCGATCCGGACTTAGACCCGACCCATTTATTTCTTTTAAATCTAGGAAATCATATCTGTGGCGATCGTTCTTTTCTCTTTATGTTTGGTTTTGGCTTCAGGGGTCAACACCATCCTTATTAGTGTCGACACTGCCTTCTTTTCTTTGTCTTGTTGTGCCCCTAGGGTTGACACCAGCTTTGGAGGTGTCAACACCATCTCATTGCTTTGTTCTTGGAATAGCTACTGAAATTTAGGGTCGACACCAGCTTTGATGGTGTCGACACTTGTCTTTTGTTGTTGGCCTTAAGGGTCAACACTAGTCTAGGAAGGGTCGACCCTTGTCTACTGCAAAATCTGGGTTTAGTTGCTGAAATTTAATGTCGACACCTCCAGTCCAAGGGTCAACACCTTGTCTGCTGCTAGCATTATGTTTTTGTCAATTCTTCTTGAAGGGTCGACACTACTGACGCAAGGGTCGACCCTTGTGAGCTTTTTTTTTTTTTTCCCCATATTTTAATTCAGTTTTGGGCCCTACTTCTTGGGGATTTTGACTTGTTCTTTTGGGTTGACTTTGGGACTTTACTTCACTTTAACCTAGCATAACAAATAAGGCCCTCACTTACCATTTTCTTCACTTTATCTTCTCTTTCCCCTCTTTAAATCGTGAATCATTATTCTCTCTCTCTAAACTCACTTTTTCGCTCAAAGATCTTCAGACCTACTCTCTTAGAAGCATCTCCTCACCTTGCTCCTTTGAGATTAAGTGTAGAGCTTATGGAGAGCTTCGTTTTGATTGGAGCAAATTGTTGTTTCGTTACCGTCAACTTTTGAGTTTTTCTTCATTCTTCATCTTTTAAGTTTGAGGTAGGGATTCTCCGCACCCTCCTATGATTCTTAACTTAGTTATTTGATATTTTTAAAATAATATTGTAATTTTTGGAGATTTTGGGCAAATCTAGGGTTTTGGTTAGAAATCAAAAAGAGGGGTTTTCAAATGGTTTGTTGGAAGTGCTGTAGAAAGGTGTTTATTGTTGATATATAATGAAGTGACAGATTTTTACCTTTGGAAATGATTTGTAAAGAAAAGGGGGATTTTGCCCTAGAAGTCTCAAATATTGATATTGCAAAGATAATGAAAATGATGTTGGGTTTTATGTAATTGGAATGATGTCTTTCTCTACTCAAAAATGATTTTTGAAAGAAAACGAGGTATTGCTTTAAAACTATGGGTTTGACTTGAGTTGGAAAAATATTTAAGGATGATGTTGGTTTTGTAATATCGCTCACGTCTTGATGATGGTGAAGGAGGGTATTAATGATGATGGTGGAGTTGGATATGTTGTATCGCTCACATCTTGGAAATGATAATAATGTATATTGTTATTGAAATCTTTCTATTTATTAGAGATATCTGTTTTGGGCTATCGGTGAAGGATAGCTATGAGTGTTGTAGAAATTGCATGAGAATTAGGTGAACTAAAACTAATTTCTCATTCGTGTGCATTGAACATTGTTTCTTATTTAATACATTGAAAATGTATATGATTTTAAGAAAAAATGGTGAATGTGGGAAAGAGGTGTGTATCACCAAATCAAGTTGGCATGTGTGTCTAGGGTGAAAGTCCCAAAAAATGCGCGTATACATGAGTGTCGATTCCCACGGATGAAATATTCGTAAAATGGCAATAGTAGCGCTTGTATAGGCTACGTTTACATGGGTGCCGTTTGACGGTTTCTTGCGGACGAAATATCCGTGAAATGTTGTACTGGTTTGAGATTTCCCTATATTTTTTCTATTGTAAAGGGCATGAATTAAAAATTGTGATATAAATTGAGCATGGCATGGTTTTTGGGAAAGAAATGTAAAACGTTTTGACATGGGCATTGCATGTGCATTTCACCCTTATATCTTTGTTAAGATTCACATATTGTATTGGATTATTTCTACTGAACTTTGGTTTCCCCTATATGGGAAAACCATTTCAAGTGCTGGTGATATGCCTCCACCAAGGACTTAGCTTGTGAGGACTGTGAAGCTAAAGGCTCAGTTTTGTTATTTTGTATTTAATTTTGTACAAGCCTAGGGCTTTATTTGTATTGAGATTAAGGCTCATTTTTTATGTACCCAAACATTGACTTAGAAAGATGTAAGCCTTTAGGACGTATGATCATCTGTTCAGCTTTCACTTCTTTTCACTATCTCGTACCACATGCTGTAGATTCAGGATGTACTATTTATGAATATATATCGTATGTGCCACCGTTTGTATGTCAAACTTTGATTAATGAAAGCTTATCAATTCAATTATATTGCTATTTGTTGGTTATTATGAGATATATATGTGTGTGTGTGTGTGTGTGTGTGTGTGGTGTTTATTTCGAGGATTTACAGTCCGACTAGGATTGTGCCACTCGGAATCTATAAAAGCTCATGACAAAACCTATTCCCAGGTATTATAATTCTTACTCTCAAATACATAAAGCTTTTTGTTTATTGTCTACTTGCTGACTTAGGCATCAGAGGGGTTTCCGGCACGCACCCGCCGGTAGGCTCACGTTTGTGTTTTTAGGTGATTGGACGACGATGTTTGGAGGAGTGCAAATTTGATCAACAGGATTATACGAGAAGAATTATTTCGTGCTCGTACAATTTCTAAAATAGGCATGCTACATTTTGGGTGGATTGAATATAGAATGTGGTTTGTCAAAACTAGTAATGTGACTATAAGAACTCTTTAGTATTTTTAAAAAAAATATAACTTGTGAAATGTGGTTTGATTTTCAAAATGGATATGCTTTATACTTTTATGAAATGTGACATGTGGATTGTGATTTGATTTCCAAAATAGGCATGCCATATTTTTGGGTGGATTAAATGTGGAATGTAATTTGTCTATAGACTACAAACACCTTTTAATGTAGGGGTGGGCAACGGTTTATCTGACTCGCAAAACCAGTCTAACCCACTAAACTCGCATACAAATGGGCGGTTTCGCAGACACAATATGGGCGGATGCGGTTTGGAATATGGCATGTTTGCAAGTTTAACTCGCACTCGTAAGAACCTGCTCGCACTTTCTTTTTTATTTTATTTTAATCTTAATCGTTGATTTCATTCCTCTCTCTCTCTCTCTCTATGGCAAGTCGACTGATTGACCTTCGACGATCGGTGACCTTCTCCGGCAAGATCGATAGTGACCTTCGCAAGATCAACCTTCGATGATCGGTAACCTTCTCCAACAAGATCGACCTTCGACCATCTCCCCCTCTCTCTCTCAGTGATCTTCGACGATCGACATTAGCCGTGTAAGTTTGAATTGATCTTTAGCTCTTTTTTGGGTTGAGACATGCTCTTGGGTATTCTTGTATTTGAAAGAAATATTGTTTCATGAAGATGATGCTCTATAAGACATGCTCTATGAAGATGATATTATAAAATGCATATCATATATGCACCCTTTTTGTATGCACATAAGCATCTCACATCTATTACAAATCCAAACACAAGTCTTAGTTGCACTTGACTAGGAAGAAATTTCTATGTGATAGTCTTCTTTCTTTTTTTTTTCTTTTTTTTCTTCTTTTTAAGGAATATTATAATATTTACAACACAAATTTATCTGTCACTTTCTTTATCTATTAGTCAAGTGATGATTAAAGTTTATATTTTTCAGTTTGTTTTTGTGCAAGGTTCATCAACCAAATGCATGGAATTGAAATTTTTGAAAGTTGGATGTGATAGTAGATAGTGAATGGGATTGATGATCTAGTTTAGGATTTTGAAATATGTACTTGTGTTAGTTTATGATTTGATTTAGGATTTTGAATAATTTGTTTGTGTTACGAATTGATTTTGTTGTATTTTTAATTTTGTAAGTTTTAATTAATTAATTATTAATGTTGGAGCATTTTAGAAAATGGGGGAAAAAGAGCCCAAAATAAATATTTACAAAATGGGGAAAAAAATGCTCAAAAATAAATTGTTGAAGAAAAAAATTCAATCCGCAAACCACTCGCAACCGTCCGCACATCCGCTAACCCTATCCGCACAAACCGTACTACGGGCTATTGCGGATTGACTTTTTCCTAAACTGCATAGATACGAATGGGTCCAAATCGATCCATAAACTGTCCAAATCTAAACTGCAAATACCCTATTTTAATGTACACAATTAAAATTAAGGAGGGAACCGAATAACCATGTGTGGCTAAAACAAAATCATCTAAAATTTCAATATTAGAATAACGTGCGTGACTTACACAGCAAAACACATAGGCAAATGTGTCAATTTTCATGCAGTGGGACTTCCGTGTTTGTTAACCTAACGGTGGTGTTACATGCATCAATTAATATATTAATTAGTATATTAATATTAATTATAATATTATTATTAACCTCACTTATTATACAAATTATAAATATTAAAAACATCTTAAATTATACTACATCATTAATTGATATACTAATTATTGCATATAACATTATTCTTAAAATAAACTTGGGACTAATCCAAATTTATGAGTCAATCACCCAACTATTAATATCATTTAATATTTAAAATATTAATGTCATATATTTAATATTTAAAATTTAGCTGGATGAATTGAAGACGCTTAACCCAATTAATAACGATGAAAGTTTAACTTAGTAAGAAATTAATTTTACAATTTAGGATAAATTACAATAAATCCTTTTAAATTAGGATGAGGGGCCGTAAATGGTGGCATTTGCAAATTTTTTTTTTTTTTTGCAATTTGTTTTCAATTTTCTTTTTTACCATGTCATCTATTTAATATTTAAAATTTATCTCAACGAATTGAAGAAGCTTATCCTAATTAATAATGCTTATTCCAATTAATAACGGTGAAGGTTCAACATAGTAAAAAATTAATTTTATAATTTGGATTTTTTATAATGGAAAATGCTCCGTAGCTCGAGAAAGTGACGCTCGAATGACGCGAATGGTACGGAAAATATTATCTTACCGGTAAGAGAATCAAAAAACATTCTTAAACGACGTCGTTTTGGGATTTTGAGCCACTCGAACCACGGAAAATTCGAGTTACGAATCGGAACCGTTTTATAATTTGGGATAAATTGCAATAATCCTCTTGAATTTGGACGAGAGGCTGATGCTGTGACAACACTCTGCTGTCATAGCAAATGGTGATGTTTGAATTTTTTTTTTTTTGTTTTGCGCAATTTGTTTTCAATTTTTTTTTTTTGCCATTTGTTTTATGATCAATTTCTTTTGGGTAAATTACAAATGCATCTCTTGTGATTTGCGTCAAACATGTGTTCTCCATTTGGGATTTATGGGTCAATCATCCAATTATTAATGTCATTTAATATTTAAAATATTATTGTCTTCTATTTAATATTTTAAATTAGGTAATGTTAAAGACTCTAAAAATTTTATCGAATGTCTTACATGGGTATGGAACCCACACAATGTAAGTCTCACGTGGATCTCACACCCATGTGATACATTTGGTAAAATTTTTAATAGAATTTTTAGGGTCTCTAGCATTTTTGTTTTAAATTTAGTTGGACAAATTGAAGATAGTTATCCCAATTAATAACGGTGAAAGTTTAACTTAGTAAAAAAATAATTTTACAATTTAGGATAGATTACAATAAATCCTCTTAAATTAGGATGAGGGGCCGATGCTGTGACAACAAATGGGGATGTTTACAATTTTTTTTTTTGGGTGCAATTTGTTTTCAATTTCCTTTTTTACCATTTGTTTTATTATCAATTTCTTTTGGGTGAATTATAAATATACCTCGTGTGGTTTGCGTAAAACATGTCTTCTCTGTTTGTGTTTTATAGGTCAATCGCTCAACTATTAATGTCATTTAATATTTAAAATATTAATATCATCTATTTAATTTTGAAATTTTAGTTGGACGAATTGAAGACACTTATCCCAATTAATAATGCTTATCCTAATTAATAATAGTGAAAGTTTAACTTGGCAAACATTAATTTTAAATTTTAGGGTAAATTATAATAAATCTTCTTAAATCAGGACAAGGGGCCGTTGTTGTGACAACACTGTGCTATCACAAAAAATGGTGAGGTTTGCAATTTTTATTTATTTATTTATTTTTTTTGTGCTATTAGTTTTCAATTTTCTTTTTTACCATTTGTTTTATTATCAATTTCTTTTTCGTAAATTACAATTTGCCTAAAACATGCCTTTTCCAATTGAGATTTATGAGTCAATCACCCAACTCCTAATGTCATGTAATTTTTAAAATATTAATTTCATCTATTTAATATTTAAAAATTAACTGGACAAATTGAAAACGCTTATCCCAATTAATAATGGTGAAAGTTTAAGTAAGTAAAAAAATAATTTTACAATTTGGGCTCTTTTTTGATAAATCCTATTTGTAACTATTTTATTCCATGAAATCCAAACTATTTCTGAATATTCCATTAGGTCCATTAATTGTAAAAGGACAAAATAACCCTCCTCTGCCTCTCCCGTGTGTAACCGATTCTGCAAAACCCATTCCCATTCCAACTATTCAATCCACAAAATTTCCAAAACAAAAACTGAATCCACGAAACTAGATTCACATCGCCTCACCAACGTCGTCGTCGTCCACCGTCCACCGTCGACCCCAGATTCCTCTTCATCTCACCGCTGCGAAGGTTCACATCGGAAGGAGGGTGCTTCGTCGTTCGAAAATTCCTGTCGTTGGATTGAGTTTATTTCATCCACTGAGTGTGGTCCATACTCACCCACCATGAGGAACAAAAGTAAGCAATACCATTCCACCTTCTGCTTTTCAATCATAATGTGATCACCGATGTATACATCCACCTTCTGGTTTTCGAATTTGAATTTGTAAATATAGATGTTTTCGGAATTGATTTTGTAAACATAGATGATGTGAACATTTACATTAGTGTTGATTACTGGGTAAACTTACATTAGTAGACAATGATGTGAACATTCACATCAGTGTGTAATGATGTGAATGTTCACATTACTGTCACTGTTGATATTGTTGATTGTTGATGTCCACAGAACCCCCAAACTTCACTCAACAATGTGATGGAATATGATGTAAATATTCACATTGTGACATCAATGTCAGACTTGTCTGTGTTGTTGGGTGCTGTTGGTTCCACCCTTTGATTTTTAGCAAATTATAACATAATGTGATCACTCATGTAAACATTTACATTGCCCTATAACTGTTGTTGTTTTTCGAAATTGATTTTGTAAACATAGATGATGTGAACATTCACATTAGTGTTGATTACTGGGTAAACTTACATTAGTAGACACTGATGTGAACATTCAAATCAGTGTGTAATGATGCGAATGTTCACATTACTGTCATTGTTGATATTGTTGATTGTTGATGTCCATAGAACTCCTAATCTTCACTCAACAATATGATGAAATATGATGTAAATATTCACATTGTGACATCAATGTTAGACTTGTTTGTGTTGTTGGGTGTTGTTTGGTGCTGTTGGTTCCACCCTTTGATTTTTAGCAAATTATAACATAATGTGATCACCCATGTAAACATTTACATTTCCCTGTAACTGTTGTTGTTTTTCGGAATTGATTTTGTAAACATAGATGATGTGAATATTCACATTAGTGTTGATATTGATGTGAACATTCATATCAGTGTGTAATGATGTGAATGTTCACATTACTGTCATTGTTGATATTGTTGATTGTTGATGTCCATAGAACCCCCAATCTTCACTCAACAATGTGATGGAATATGATGTAAATATTCACATTGTGACATCAATGTCAGACTTGTTTGTATTATTGGGTGTTGTTTGGTATTGTTGGTTCCACCCTTTGATTTTTAACAAATTATAACATAATGTGATCACCTATGTAAACATTTACATTGCCCTGTAACTGTTGTTATTTTTTAGAATTGATTTTGTAAACATAAATGATGTGAACATTCACATTAGTGTTGATTACTAGGTAAACTTACATTAGTAGACACTAATGTGAACATTCACATCATTGTGTAATGATGTGAATGTTCACATTACTGTTACTGTTGATATTGTTGATTGTTGATGTCCATAGAACCCCCAATCTTCACTCAACAATGTGATGGAATATGATGTAAATATTCACATTGTGACATCAATGTCAGACTTGTTTGTGTTGTTGGGTGTTGTTTGGTGCTATTGGTTCCACCCTTTGGTTTTTTAGCCAATTATAACATAATGTGATCACCCATGTAAACATTTACATTGCCCTATAACTATTGTTGTTTTCAGAATTGATTTTGCAAACATAGATGATGTGAACATTCACATTACTATATTGGTTAAACTAACATTAGTATACACTGATGTGAACATTCACATCAGTGTACAATGATGTGAATGTTGGCATTACTGTCACTGCTGATTGTTAAATGTTGTTTGCTGCTTTTGGTTCCATCCTCTGTTTTTCAGCCAATTATATGTTCTTATTTGAATACCCAGGTTTTCCTTATAGATTTGATGGCAAGCGAAAGAGAGGAGAATCCCGTGCCAAAGCCAAACCTGATCAAACAGCTGTTCCTGAAGAAGTGAACATGAAAAAAGTTAACTACCGGTCAAATATAACTGGATTGGTCAAACTGTTAAAGGATACAAAATTTACAAGTGGCCAATTAAAGTGCCTTAGAAAAACACCGTTTTGGCCATTATTTGACTGCTTGATCAGTAATGAAGTCGACCTCAACCACTGCATGAAATATGATGATGTCATTATATGTATAGTGCAGACATTCAAGCCATCTAGTGAGAGGTTTTACATTGGGGATAAGAACATCCAGATTTTTAGAAGTGATGTATCACTGATTTTTGGGATGGACTGTGGCACCAAGTCGATGGACCTCTCTTATGGTGCAAAACCAACAACCGACATCATACACCAAATGTGCAAGGATGTTAGTCGGTTAAGTGCTGCCAAAATACGAGAAATTCTGAGCGAAGCATTAAAGGGCACAAAGAAACAAGACAACGAAGAGGTCGCAAGATTAGTTTGCATGTATGCATGCATCAAACTCTTCTTTTCTACGTCCGGAGAAACAATTGGATGGGCTTTCTACTCATACATGGACCCATTAGACAACATGATCGAGTATGATTGGGCTGAGAGCATCCAGGAAACCCTAATGGGTTCATTGGGCCAAAACTGTGGAAAACCAGGACGAGTCACCGGATGTGTGATGTTATTAATGGTAAATGTCATAAAACTTATTCTATGTTTAATATGAACATTTACGGGGTCTGCCCACTCTGATGTGAATGTTCACATTTCTGGGCAATGGTGTGGAAGTTGACATCTGTGATGTGAACATTCACATTACTGTTCAGTAATGTACAAACACACATTAGTAGACGCTGCTGTAAAAATTCACATCAGCGTAGATTGATGTGATGTTAGCACCAAAACAAATGTGAAAAATTCACATTACTGATGTGAATGTTCATATTACTGGGCAATGGTGTGGAAGTTGACATCAGTGATGTAAACATTCACATTACTGTTCAGTAATGTACAAACACACATTAGTAGACACTGCTGTAAACATTTACATCAATGTTAATTGATGTAAACATTCACATTACTGGCCACCGGTGTAAACATTCACATCAGTGTTAATTGATGTGAACATTCACATTACTGGCCACTAGTGTAAACATTCACATCAGTGTTAATTGATGTGAACATTTACATTACTGATATTTGTTATTTGTTTCAGTACTGATTGTGTGAGTGTAGACGTCCCCGAACGTCCCGGGAGGGAAATCCCGTTTTGTTCGTTGGGCTTACTACAGCTCGGACTCAATTGTCATGGTCTTGTATCTAATCTCGCAAAGTGCAATGCAAGACCGATGAATCATCAAAGAGTCCAAATCCGACAAATCGTTTTTGAAAACAGATTTTTTTTTTTAAAGAAGTGCCAAACATGGACTGCTTTGCCAGATACAGAGTCGCCACCTAAATATTTTATTTTGGGGGAATTTAAGAAACCCTAACTCGTGCCAACGGCCACGTGTCCTTCATCACCAAAGTTGCCTTCGGGAACTTAGGTACGATTGGGGAATGTCACTTCGTGAGCACCCCCGCTTGCCCGATCAAAGATCGGCCTCTACTAACCATGATATCGAGTTTTGAAAACATTATGCATTCTTATTCCGGTTATTAGCCTAGATTTGCTACGTGATGCACACAGCATACAAGTATAGACTGGATCGCCTGAATTGGAACAACACATCTCATGTTTTTTTATTTTGAAAATGGTTTGTTGGTGCTACCCGCAAGTAGGCTAAGACGTGGATATGCCACCTTCGGGTGGGCTTAGAAAATGTGATGGTTTGCCACTCTCAAGTGGGCTTAAAACTCACTGTCAATGCATTATTCCAATTTAGATAATCCAACCTTTACCCACAGGCATTCAAGCAGGTATATCACATAAGCACATAGCCTCATGGTAAGCATGCTATCATGGCAGTCACTCACACACATGCAAGGATGCTAAAGCATAAACACTTCTTACCATGTACTCCAAGCCAAAGCTATGTTAGAAATTCATGCATGATCCTAACTATACAAAAATTCCTAATGCAACACATGCAAAAATGCAACTACAATAGGTTTGGCTATTCTAAAGATGGCATGTGAAATGCTACAACTAACAAGTATTCAACTCGGAATTGAAATACAATGCAGTTAGTATGATGCGCCGAGACTGGTGCATGCAATACAAATGAATGATGCAAACATGCGAACATAAGTATGCTAATTGAAACATGCCCTAAACTAACCATCAAAAGCTAGTAAATAAAAGGGAGAAAAACGTGGGGTAAGAAGACATACATCACACACACACACACTTATTACACAATTGCCCTCCTCGGAGGGTCCGAATAAATAATACACAACCGAATAAATAATGAACTACAGCTAATTATTACACGACATTAACTAATTAACAAACTAGCTAAATAAACATGTAAACTAAATGAATGTGACTGCCTCGGCTCTGTTTTGGATGACAATGGATGCATGCATGCTCGAGTCGCCTCGTCGGGAAATCCATCGCGATGTCTCGTCTCGCCTTTGTGTGCAATTAATTTTAGAAACTTGCAAGAAGCTCCAAGAGGCTGAAACTCCACTCTGGGAAGTTGTGGGAGGGCTGCCGACCAGCCAATGACATGGGAGACCATTGCCGACCACCCCTTTGCGGTAGAGACTAAAAAGGGTGGTCGGCCTGCCAGAAAACCTGGTCGGCGGACCACTTTCTGCCCCCTAGATTCTGGTTTTCTGCAACACAAAGCAATAGGGAAGCATGGCAAGGTATTTTCAACAAGTGTGTGCTCGACCACTCTCCCCGTCATAGCATAGGCTCTAGGGAGTGTAACCTTCGATCCTCGGATCACCAATCACGTATCTCGATGCATGATGGCCGAGGAGTCAAATTGCACGACTCAATGGGACATGAATGTACATGTGAACACATAAATGCCTAAACTCCATCATGTGTTAGTCAAGAGGGTCGGCGACCGGAAATTGAGACACGTTTCGTCACTTTGAGTACGAAACGCCCCTCGTTTCCCGTGTTTGGACTAACCCTACTCCAAACACAATGCAATGAGATGGCATACACAATGCGACTAACATGCAACCCTAAATGCAATGCAACCTAATCATGCTGGCATGCGAGGGATGATATGCACACATACAACCTAGCATACACAATGCTATGGACTAAAATGGCATACACAATGCACATGAGCTATATGGCATACATAATGCACACATACGAAGATGGACATACACAAAGGCATAATCAAAGCATACACAATGCGATGGTCATACATGCAACAACATGAACCAAATGGCATACACAATGCAAGGTAGACTTAAACCAATATGAGTGGACCTCAACCACACTCCAATCAGTGGCCATATGATGAAAAATGAGGCAATAAGATACATGCATGAATGCAAAGGACCGATCCTAAGGCACAACATGCAACTCTAACAAAGCATGGCAAAGGATGAAATATGGCATAGAATGGCACATGATCCAGTTCTGAAATATGATGCACAATGGTCCCGAATCATGCAAACGCTTCACACGACACATGCTAGATGGCCCGAATACCGAAACTAGTGAGGTGCGTTACACTAGAGGTACACAAAACAATGCACAAATGGAAAAACCAACCCCAAACAGACCTTAGGCATGTCCAAGATAGTGGGAAATTGGTCTAAAATGATGGCTCGAAATGCATTCAAATGAAGCCCATGCAATGGTCGGTAAATGAGGCATACAAGCCTGACTCTCTAATGCACTTAAAGAGTGGAAATCATGGGAATATGGCATGCATATAAGCTCTGAAATATGATGTGCAATGGCCCAAAAACATGAAAACACCTCAGTATATGCATGCGATGAACCTCAAAACTCAAAGTTAAGCATGGATATTGAACTACAGGCATGCAAAACAAGCATCATTCGACCATGAGACCCAAAAACAGAGCTAAGGTAGTCCAAAACATGCACAAAATCAGTTTAAGGCAAGGCCAAAATATGCTAGGAAAGGCGGCCAAAACATCATGCAAAACAAGCTAGTGAACCATGACTTACACTACAACTATATGAAGCATGTGAAGGACTACCAAACCAGCCAAACACAGAAACATGGCATGCCAAAATATGACCAAAAACCCACTGGAACTCAGTCAACACATGCTAGAATGAGGTGCTCCTTTGAAAGGCTATGCAAGAGGCTACTCTACACATGCAAGATGGACATTCCATATGACAAAACTACCTCTGGACAAAGGTTATGAGATCCCTAAAACTCACTGAAAAGGGCCTGAAATGAGTCTAGGAAGCATGCAAGTAAAGGCCCCTTTGGAAGGCCTTGAAGAGGATTACTCTACACATGCATAATAGACATTCAACATGGCAAAAAGGGCTCTGGACAAAGCGTATGCAGGTCACAAAACTCACAGAAAGTGGCCTAAAACATGGCTTTGAAATATGAAAATAGGGGCTCCTTTGTAAGGCCAACAAAGCTAGTAAACCAAAACAAGGGGTATAGGGGCTCCTTTGTAAGGCCAACAAAGCTAGTAAACCAAAACAAGGGGTGAGAGGGTCACCCCTCTCTGATTTTGAGGCTCAAAAACACATAATAACCACTGAAAATCAGCTGGATTTTAGTGGTCAAAAGGGCCAACAAAGCTCACAACAAAGGCCCCAATGCATGGCCTAAAACAAAAGGAAATGAAGCATGCAAGGGGGTAGATGACCTCCAACAGAAAAATAGTCTTAAACAAACATGTTTAGAAGCTCAAAACAAGACTTTTTTTCAGTTTATGGCATGGCCTAAATATGCTTGCAAATAGAGCTAAACTATGAAGCAAAATAAGGCTACAAAGAGGGAAATAGAGACTTACCCTTGTAGAGAAGAAGGCCAACAGCTTCTGGACCAAAGTAGGAACTCTTCAGCCTCTGAAAATGAGCTTCGAGGTGTTTGGGTTGATAGTGGAGGTGTTATGCTTGGAGGTGTACTGCAAAGGGTCCAAGAACTATGGACTTTTAAAGCTTGAAGTAGAGAGATATGGAGGGAAGTGTATAAGCTTTAGACACAAAAATCTCAACCCTTGCAAGTGGAGAGGAGGGTCTCTCTTATAGAAGAAGAGGTTCAAGGCTTCTCTTAGAAGCTTGGAGCAAAGGGACCAAGCTTCTAAAGGAAGCTAAACAAAAGGGTCAAGCTTCTTGAGGAAACTAAACCAAAGGGGTCAAGCTTCCTCAAGAAGCTAAACAAAAGGTCAAGCTTCTCTTAGAAGCTAAGAGTAAAGGACCAAGCTTCTTTAAGAAGCCAAAACAAAAGGGTCAAACCTCGGAGGATGGAGCAAATGCCTCCCAGCTGGTACAACAGGATTACATTCAGGGTGACCAAAAAGCAGAAGGCTGGCCGACCAGTTCAAATGGTCGGCCAACCACTTGCCCTGGTCGGCCGACCAGGGGTCAAAAGGTTCAAGTTGAAAAGGTGGTCGGCCTACCCATATTGGTGGTCTCCTAGGTGAATGCAACTCAATGGTGGTATGGGAGACCAGCAATTGTGGCCCAAAAACCAAGAAAACCAACTTCCCGACAAGAAACCAGAAAATCGACAAGCGGGGAGAAAAGTGGTCTCCAAGGAGAAAAGGTGGTCTCCCACCCTTGTACCACCTCCCAAACAATGAAACTAGGGTCCATGCCAAAAATGAACCCACACCGATGCAAAACGAAGGTTCGGGGGCCAAAACGCGCAGCCGGGGGCTCCGAAAACTGACTGTTAAGCATCAAAGGTGGCGTGCGACCACAAAGGTGGTCTCCCAGGCCACAGTGTCCCTCTAGACAGAGGAAACAAGGTCTGTACCAAAAATCGGAGCAAACGGAGGTAGTTAAGCGGTCCCAAACCGAGGCACACGGCCGACGGCTCTGAAAATTAAAAACTGGTCTCCAAATGGGGAAAATGGCCTACGACCACGAAACATAGCCTACGGCCACTGAGAGATGGTCCACGAGACCTCTCCCTCCCTTCAGGAAGAGAAAACAGAGAAAACATGACCTGGTTCACAAACCGAGACAAGGCACGAAGAGGTTCCGAAGCCTGGAGGCAAGGCTCTCAGCCGAGACTTTGCAACCTCAGAACGAGCACAATATGCAACATCACCAAGCGCTCAGTTGGTGACGTCTGAGTCTTAAGGTCGGTCAAAAATGGGGTGTCTACAGTGAGCATACAACAATCTTACAACCCCGCAACCCCAACGCCATTCTGCGATGTGTAAAGTGGGACCTCACAGCCTTACATAGCAACATGAAGTCCATATCTTTGGCTAAGCTTGGTTTAAATGAGGTAGAAGTACAACAAAAAAATATTGTGCCCATTCACATAGTGAGACAAGGAACTATCTATCTAACATAATGTCTCCAACTGCAGGTATATGGCGGCGAGCTAATGGCATCCCCAACTGAAGCGAAGATGTACCATCATACAAAATTGAATGTGGAGCCCAAACCTAAGATTTTGTCAAGTGCACCAGCAAAGAAAGATGAAAACAATGATGATGAAAGCAAAGACAGTCAACGCAGTAACGACAGGGATGGATTTTCTGTCGATGCAATGGACCTGAATGATGTTGGACATGATATCAACCCCAGCTGTAACACCCCCAATGCTGAGAGAGGTATCATCATAGCACAACTAACTGAGCCGGACATTGTGGATGTACTTATAAAAGAAAACCAAAAAGCTTGGGGTCTTGTACGACAATGGGAAGCGAAATACAAACAGTTGGAGGAATCATGGGAGTTGAGGGCAAGGGTGATTGCTGCCCTTGAAGCCAAACTATTTGACCAATCGGGCCCATCCAATATAGACATGGACATGAAGAATTGCATGGAGTGGAAAGATACATAAATTCAGCGGCTAACAAAGTTGGTCATCAACTTGGAATGTGAAAAAACAATTCTTCAAGACCTTTTTGACGATCAGTCCGTCCACATTATCACTCAAGTTAAAGCACAAAAGGCTCATGACAGCCTTAAGAAGCATCCCACTGCAGCATTGGAACACATTATCAACCCACCATCGAGGGTAAAGAGCATCAAGCAGAAGGTAAGGAAAGAGCACCGGTTAGATGAGTTTGAATACCCCAACTTGCCTGGTCAAAAGAAAGGGAAAGATGGAGCCGAAGAGCAATCCCATGCAGTCCAAATTGCACAAGATTTAGACAAGCATCCACAAAAAAAAGCAGCCAACAAAGTACAAAAGTTAACCTTGAACAACAAACTAAAGGTTTGGGCCAACATGAGCAAACTCAACAAGCAGAAGGTCCAAAATTTGCACAAGAACGGCGGTGATGAGTAAGTGATCTTACATATCCCCAACTGAATTTTTTTTTTTTTTTTGCTCATGTTCAGTTCACATACATACTTAATAAATTAGATCATTTCATAAATGTGCAATGTTGACATTAACGTTTTCTGTAATCACAATGCACAGGTTGCTAGTGTGGCGAGGGGACTCAAAGACTAAAGATGTGTATTTTGATGACATCATACACATCATCAAGGAAGAATCAATAACCAACAACGTATGACAACTGTAAATGTGTACAAAACACACACATACACTGTAAAGACACTGCAAATAATGTACTGCCACCCCTCTGTTTCTGCAGGTGATAGATGCATATAGTGAAATTCTACTTGAACTACAAGGGCTAGTCAACCCAAGTTTGGAGGATTCAACTTTCATCTTTACAAGCACATGTTTGGTAATCACTAGACTTTTGCTTTGTTTATGTTTCAATAGATGTGAATGTTCATCTCAGCATTATGTGCTTATATTTTTAACTTAAATGATAGGCAGATGTGAATGTTAACAACAACATAAAAATGATAGATGAGAAGATTCACATTGACAAATGTGAACATTAACATCATTCGCAGAGAACATTATATGCTTATTATGTTGTTAACTTCAATGATACACAGATGTGAATGTTAACAACAACATAATATAACAGGTGTGAACATTCACATCTGTAATACATTGCATGACTGTTTCACAAATTAATAGATGTAAACATTCACATCATTCACATCACTAATGATTAACAGATGTAAACATTCACATTAGTAACATCACTCACATTAACAGATGTGAACATTCACATCTGTAATACATTGCATGACTGTTTCACAAATTAATAGATGTAAACATTCACATCATTCACATCACTAATGATTAACAGATGTAAACATTCACATCAGTAACATCACTCACATTAACAGATGTGAACATTCACATAATTCACATCACTCACCATTAGCAGATGTGAACATTCACATCACTCACATTAACAGATGTGAACATTCACATCAGTAACATCACTCACCATTAGCATATGTGAACAATCACATCATTCACACCACTCACCATTAGCAGATGTGAACATTCACATCATTCACGTCGAACATTGATATAAATACTTGGTACATCATTGTATGTCCTTTGTGTGCAGAAAATCATGCAAGAGTTACCCCCCCACAAGAGAAATAAACTGATTGATGTACACATCAAGGAGCATCAAGGCCAGAGGTTCTTAATCTTCCCAATACACGATAACTTCCACTGGACAATTGTTGTGTACGACGTGAAAGAGAATGTATGGAGGCATTATAACTCGCTGCGCCCAAGAGAAAGCATACATGACCCACATATTGACAAAGCACAAATAGTGGTAAGTGGCTGACACATATAATACTTGTCACGATGTGTAATATTTGAACTTGGACGTATGCACTATGTTGGTTGGTGCCTAATATGAAATTTCATTGTTGGCAGAGGGACTACATAGAGGCTTTGGTGCGCAACATTGGACCATCATCACCATTATGGACCAAATTATTAAGCCAAAATACTTCGCAACCAATCATATCAGTAGACATTTGTCCTCAGCAAGCATCAGATTCGTAAGCCTAACATCGATTTGTACACATGTTCCACAACCATTACACACCTAAATTTCAAAATCTAACAAGAAGTTTGCATTTTCAGGGTGGATTGCGTAATAGTAGCCACTTTTCACATTCATTAACGAGAACCTGAAGCACACATATATTAGGAGTAGAGTGCTAGTGCACACATACACAAATATGTCTAGATATATATTAGGAGTAGAATAATGTGAATGTTCACATTACTGTCATTAGCAGATGTAACACAATATGACAGGTGTGAGTATGATATTTCTTAACACAAGTCAATATTCACATCTAATAATTTGATGATGTGAATATTCACATCATAACTTCTGATTATTTGAATGGCAGCAACGATGTCATGAATATTCACATCTTATGAGTTGATGATGTGAATGGTTACATTGATGTAAACGTTCATGTCATCTACTTTGATGCTGTTAACAGTAATAAGAATATGAACATTCACAACACAAAAATGTTTAAAAGTTCAACCCATGTGCAATTATTCACATAATGTGATTTTATTACACAAGTGTGAAAGTTAACATCATGCATTCATCCAAAACACAACACACATAAATGTTAGATTGGTACCTTAAAAAATTAAAAATAAAACACAAATCAAATACTAATGCATTATTATGTTTGCCAACGCAACGCAATTTTATTGCAACACAATGTTTGCTAACACAACACAATCTTATTTCAAAAATGAATATAAGAATCCAATGTAAAACACAATGTTGAAATGAAAAATGTACATCCTATATCGGCTCCGTGCATAATTTCCGATTATGGCTCCCCAACTTATCACATCTCCCACACCTTATTTGCTTCAGTTTCTCACCCCTTGATGGGATCCTATTCTTTTTCGACCTTCCGGGTGGTCTTTTCACAGTTGGCGGGTATATAGTGAAGTCCGTGGGATCAAAAGGCGGCTTCTCCACTGATGGTATAGGGAATATGGCACCCGAATAGGCTGCACGATATGTCTCTACATGAAAGTAATGTTCTACACAATCATTGAGATTGTAGCGGCTCTTCTGAATGACAATAATAACATGGTCACATGGGAATCCGTTGATTTGCCATTTGAAGCACGAACATGTACGCCTCGCAACATCAACAGTAACAGATGGTATCGAATGAACTTCAAACACATTCTCATTGGCTTTGCTAACTTGCCAAGACCTGCTGTGATTGAACGAATCCATAAGCCTTGTTTCGAATGTAGGACAAATAAGCTCTTTCCATTTGTTTACTTGGTCACGCCGTGCAGACATTTGCCGCATCAACTGAGTGCGAATTGTGTCCACCATTTGAGTGATAGGAAGATTACGTGCTTCTTTAATCCAGTTATTAAATGACTCTGCTGCATTGGATGTCATCTCCCCATAACGCATGCCCCTGCACAATGTCACAAACATTGTACAATACGGAAGGTAACAGGTCTGAACATTCACGTTGACAAATGTGAACATTAACATCATTCACAGTGAACATTATATGCTTATTATGTTGTCAACTTAAATGATAGACAGATGTGAATGTTAACAACAACAAAATATGACAGGTGTCAACATTCAAATCTGTAATACATTGCATGACTATTTGACAAATTAACAGATGTGAACATTCACATCATTCACATCAGTCATCATTAGCAGATGTGAACATTCACATCATTTACATTGAACATGAAACACAATTGGAAGATTGTTACCATTCTAAACTGAAAATTCGCATTGCTACCATTCTAAACTTGATAAATGGAATACCTTAGGAAACTATTATTACCTGAAGTATGAATTTGCCCAGTGCTCAGGTGCCAAGTCCTTAAAAAAATTATGAGCTCGTTGTTTACTCTCCTCTTTTAATTTTGCAAACTTTTCATGGAACCCTACCACAGTTGGCTCGTAAGCACAGTCACCCAAACTACTTACTAGGTGATCCCTAAATCCATTATCAATTCCTTTCATCCGGTCTCTTAAATTGCTCTTCAAGTGTTGTAAGCAATAACCGTGATGAGCCGATAGGAACACCTTTGGCATAGCTTCTAATAGACTAAGATTACGATCCGAAATAAAAGTAATCCGGCGCTTACCATCAACAACTTTCCCAAGTTCATGAAAGAACCACGACCAATTGGCTATGGTCTCTGAATCAACAATCGCAAATGCAACAGGAAACAGACCTACAACACAACACCAATACACAACTGTTCACAATATTCCAAAGTGAATAGAAAACAGTATAAACGAAACAGGTCATGTGAATGTTCATATCTACATTGCCCTATTACTATTGTTATTTTTGGATTCAGGTTCGTAAACATCAACGATGTGAACATTCACATTAACGACCATTAATAATTCATTGTTGATTGTTGAGTCATTGATAATGTGAACATTCATAGTACTGTTCGTTAATGGATCAACTGACATTAGTATACACTGATGTGAACATTCACATCAGTGTATAATAATGTGAATGTTCACATTACTGTCATTACCAAACACAGATGTGAACATTCACATCAGTGCATACCAATGTCAATGTTCACATTACTTATAATTTCTCAATCACTCATTTGTCCAGACTATGCTGCTTAGAGTGAATATTGACATGAATAGACGGCTAAAAAAAATACTAACCATTGTTTCCGTCTTTCGCCGTTGCCGCAAGCAGCTGACTTTTGTACTTTCCTTTGAGGAATGTTCTATCCAGGAATAATAAAGGCCAACAAGAATTGAACTCAGAAATACACGCAGCGAATGACACAAAGAAACGACAAAACTGTTGACTACTCGCATCATAGTCAATATTGGCATAACTCCCCCGATTGTACCACATCACAGCATCTGAATACCACCGCAACTGGTCAAACGATAATGAGTGATCTCCATGAATACCAGCCTTTGCTTTCTCCACACCCAACCATATGACATAGTAACTCACATCTAGCCCATAATCCCTCTTCAAAATAGTCACCACCTCACACGACCGAGTCAACGGCTTGTCCCTCACAATTTCAGATATGGTACTCGACACCAAATCCGAACTAACTCGCGGATTCTTCGATGTTCGGACATCCATACCACAACTATGCACATCACTAAACCTCTTGATGTAGAAAAAATCATTTGCTCGTTGTGCTCTACAATGTATAGCTCACGAGCAGCCTCTCTCCTCATGCATCGCACACACAGTAGTAACTCTGGTTGTCTCGTTCTTAACATACGTAAACTGAAACCCACATTGGATGGCATACTTACATAAAACATCACGAAATTCTTGTGCGCCTCCAACAAACTGTTGTCCCACATGCGTAATACCATTTGCCCAAGGGGCTGACAACAACACCTTCTCCTTATGGTGGCAAAATCTCCGTAGTGCATCAATATCTTCCTCAACCCCCACACGCAGTAATCCCGAGCTACTTGACTGACCAATATCACTTTTCAACTCAACCACAACTTCTACATGTTGTATCCCCATTGATTTAGCAAGCAGTAACATGTTCTGAAATTCTTCCTTATTGTCCAAATCACACCTATTAATCCCAGGTAACCGATAGAACAATGAAATAGAACCAGCAGACAACTCTCCCTATTTTTCACACAAACAGTCCACCAAATGTGAATAACACAATGCGCGGGCAACATTTATTACAGTTATACTGCAACCATATGTACACACCAACATCATAAAGGTATCCATCTCCTGTAAAAACACAACAATACAACAATCAACAATAATCCAAACCGATATGAAAATTCACATTGTGCAAAAATTAGATGACTACGAGTACAGTTCAAGTGTTAAATCCATAATTCACATTAACAAGATGTGAATATTCACATTGATACATATCCTCTGAATTATATCACCCACACAGAGCCTCATTAAGCAAACATCAAAGTAAAGTGAGAACATTCACATTCTTTCATTAATATTAACACGATGTAAACATTTACATTGATACATATACTCTGAATTATATCACCCACACAAAGCCTCATTAAGCAAACATCAAAGTAAAATGCAAACATCCACATTCTTCACGTAATACTAACACGATGTAAACATTCACATTGTTTCACATACTCTGAATTATAGACGATCCACATTCATCACTAATCTGATGACCTCCCCTCCACAGGACCATGATGTAAACATTCACATTGATCCATATACTCTGAATTATATCACTCACACAAAGCCTCATTAAGCAAAACATCAAAGTAAAATGCAAACATCCACATTATTCACATAATACTACACGATGTAAACATTCACATTGTTCCACATACTCTGAATTATAGAAGATCCAGATTCATCACTAATCTGATGACCTCCCCTCCACAAGACCACGATGTAAACATTCACATTGATCCATATACTCTGAATTATATCACGTATGATGCATATAATTGAAAAAACAGAGCATCCGATCCATATTAATCAAAAAACAGAGCATCTGATCCATCATACAAATCAAAACATAAAGTGAACGTGTATTCATAACCAAAATGATACTAACCTTAATCATCCAATCCTACAATCCTACAATCGTCCAGAAACTCGAAAACAACTGATTTGAAGTAGTTATACTCCAGAAAATCTGAGAACCGAACACCTACAAATTCGTCGTCTTCACTCGAAAATCACCGAACCAGACTACAGCAGCAACAATGAAACCCTAGCACATCAAAGCCTCAGAACGAGCATGCAAGATAGAAACGTATGCATTTGAATTAGAATGATAGAAACTGCCAAAACGGAATCCACAAAATCACAGGGAATGTGTTATGTATTAACACAGTATATATATATAAGGGCATAATAGTCCAGGTAAAAATATAAAATTAGAAAAATGGACTTTATGGAATAAAAAGAAGAGTATATGGGACTAATCAGGTTATAATATTCCTTTGTGGATTTAATGGGTTATAACAACTCTAAGATGGATTTATCAATAAAAATCCCTATTTAAAATTTAGTTGGACGAATTGAAGACGCTTATCCTAATTAATAATGCTTATCCCAATTAATAACAGTGAAAGTTTAGCTTAGTTAAAAATTGATTTTATAATTTAGGAAAAATTACAATAAATCCTCTTAAATTAAGAGGAGAAGCCGGTGTGCTGTCATAGCAAATGGTGACGTTTGCTTTTTTTCTTTTTTTGTGCAATTTGTTTCCAATTTTATTTTTTACCATTTGTTTTATTATCAATTTCTTTTTGGGTAAATTACAAATACACCTCATTTGGTTTGCATAAAATATGTCTTCCTTGTTTGGGATTTATGGGTCAATCTTTCAACTATTAATGTCATTTAATATTTAAAATATTAATGTCATCTATTTAATATTAAAAATCTAGCTTGGCGAATTGAAAACACTTATCCCAAATAATAACCGTAAAAGCTTAACTTAGTAAAAAATTAATTTTACAATTCAGGATAAATTACTATAAATCCTCTTAAATTAGGACAAGGGGACGATCAAATGGTGACGTTTGAATTTTATTTTTTTGTGTGTGCAATTTGTTTTCAAATTTTCTTTTTTTATCATCTGTTTTATTATCAATTTTTTTTGGTAAATTACAAATACATCTCATGTGGTTTGCGTAAAACATGTCTTCTCCATTGGGATTTATGGGTGTCAATCATCCAACTATTAATGTCATGTATTTAATATTTAAAATTTAGTTGGACAAATTGAAGACGCTTATCCCAATTAATAAGGAAATTCTATTTCCACACATATACCTATCTCAGTGCACATCATTTCTCAATGCACACACTAATAAATTTGATCAAGTATTGCTTGTCTCATTCCACACACCACATATTCCTATTATAACCCTTTACTCAAATATTGTACGCACACTTTCCACCCAAACGCACACCCACACAGACATGCATGGGTATTCTCTATCTCTCTACTATTTCCTCTCTCTCTCTCTCTCTCTCTCTATATATATATATATACTTGGATCTACTCTTTCAACGTCATTCAATTTACTGACTGATTCATTTGCTATGAAATTCGAATTTATATAAACATTTCAAGTGTTGTTTGTAGTACATATATGTTATATAGCTATGTATATCTGAATATATGAATACATTTATATAATCGTAATAAGGGCTTACACATACATATTGGAGCTACGGAGGAAGAAGCAATCGGACGTGATGATGTTCTTGTTAAGGACAAAGCTTGTTCGCTCACCACCGTCGATGACGAATACAACGACAAATCACAGAAATCTCTCAAATCGCCAGAGAATTAAGTCTTGATCATTCGATACTAGTTTTCCAAATATAATTAGTTTTTTTTGGTTGTTAACTTCAGAAAATTTTCTAAAATTTTGGAACTTAATTTCCGAATGTAACTATTTTTTTTGAACAAAAATAATAATTTCGATAGTTGATTTCTGACAAAAATAAAAAAAAAATTCAGTATTGGTTTGCCGATGAGCGCTTCCCTAGAAAGAAAAGTTCACCGAAAAACTCGCTAGAAAATCAAACTGGTGGTTTTGCAGCTGCAGTAGCAGAGGCAATAATGATGATGATGAAGAAACCGTCTGATTGTTGTTGACGACGAACCATTCAAGATCTTCTTCCTCCCTGTTGTTCTCCACTGGATTCGTAACTGAAACAAATTGAATTAATTGATTCTAAAGAGAGAGGAAGAAAACAAAAGGGTATAATTGTCATCAAAAAAATTTCATTAAGTGTGTGCGCTGAGGTAAGTAGATGTGTGGAAATAGAATTTCCCCAATTAATAACGGTGAAAGTTTAACTTAGTAAAAAAATAATTTTACAATTCAGGGTAAATTACAATAAATCTTTTTAAATTAGGACGAGGTGCCAGTGCTGTGACAACACTGTGCTATCACAGTAAATGGTGACATTTGTAATTTTTTTTGTGCAATTTGTTTTCAATTTTCTTTTTACCATTTGTTTTATTATCAATTTCTCTTTGGTAAATTACAAATATGCCTCATGTGATTTGCATAAAATATGTCTTTTCTGTTTGAGATTTATGGGTCAATCACACTCAACTATTAATGTCATTTAATAGTTAAAATATTAACGTCATCTATTTAATATTTCAAATTTTGCTAGACGAATTGAAGACGCTTATCCCAATTAATGACGCTTATCCCAATTAATAGCGCCTATCCTAATCAATAACGGTGAAAGTTTAACTTAGTAAAAAAAATTACAATTTAGGGTAAATTACAATAAATCCTCTTAAATTAGGACGGGGAGTCGGTGCTGTGACAACACTGTGCTGTGACAACAAATGGTGACATTTGCAATTTTTTTTGGATAAATTACATTGACACCCCCTGAGGTTTATGTTTATTACGGTTCCCCCCTCACCTTTTGGAAATTACATCCCCCTCCCTGAGGTTTAAAGTTTCATTACAGATTACTCCCTCAGTCAACTAACAGATTTTGCTAATATCAGCAATTTTATTTTTTCAAATACCAATTTTGCCTTCATTGGGTAATTATATTGACACCCCTCACATTTTAGAAATTATAATCCCCTCCCCAAGGTTTAAATTAGCATTACCAATTGCCCCCTCGGTTAGTATTAGTTGAAAAAAAAATTCATTCAAAAAAAAAAATTAATTGGAAAAAAAATTATTTGAAAAAAAAATTGTTAGTCAAATTTTTAAATTTTTGTTTAAAAACCAACGTAAACTCATTTTTTGAATTTACGTTTTTTCCTCAAATTTACAAACTAAGACAACCATTTATAAACCAAAAAAATTATCAAACAAGTTTTTATGATAGTTTTTAAAATTTTTGTAAATATAAATTGAAAACTGAAAATGAAATGGTTACCAAACAGGTCTCAGATGGTAAAAATGTAGTAAAATTAACAAATAATTAAATAAGTTACCAACGTAAGAAATGACTTATCAAAATATTCTTAGGCTATGTATGGTTTGATTTTTAGAATTTTTTTTTAAAAATTAAAAATTAATTTGGTTAAGAAATAAAAATAAAAAAATAATTATCATTTTTATATAATTTTTATCTTTCGAGTGGTTAGCAATAATTTTTTCAAATTAAATATATTTCTTCATATTTATTTTTATTAAATTAGTTTTTTTTTTTTAAATGTCAAGGAGGATCCGTATTAAATTGAAACCTCAGGGGATGTCAATGTAATTTACCCTTTAAAGTATATGTAAAGGTTAAGGGTAAATATGTCATTTTAACTTAAAAGTTAACACTGTCAAATAATTACACTGACAAGGGGGTTAATGTAATTTTCCAAATGTGATAGGGGAACTGTAACAAATATAAACCTCAGGGGGTGTCAGTGTAATTTACCTTTTTTTTCAATTTATTTTTGATAAATTACAAATACACCTCACTTGGTTTGCATAAAACATGTTTTCTCCGTTTGGGATTTATGGGTCAATCACCCAACTATTAATGTCATGTATTTAATATTTAAAAAATAGTTGGACGAATTGAAAACGCTTATCCCAATTAATAAGGAAATTATATTTCCATACATATACCTACCTCAGTGCACATCATTTCTCAATGCACACACTGATGAATTTGATTAGGTACTGTTTGTCTCATTCCACAAACTACGTATTCTAATAATTACTCTTAACTCAAATATTGTACACACACTTTTCACCCATACACACACCCACACAGACATGCATGGGTATGCTCTCTCTCTCTACTCTCTCTCTCTCTCTCTACTTGGACAAGCCCGGTCCTGAGATTTTCGAGGCCCAAAGCCGATAATCAACTACTAAATTTCTGGGGCCCTTCACATTTTTTTTTATTGAATGAAAAAAAAATTAAGGTAAAGGACAAAATATTTGTATTAAAACCACAAAAAATACTTAGAATTTTTTTTTTAATTAATTGAATTGAAAAAAAAAAATTACGCGTGCTTGCTGTGCTGAGATCAAAATATTTTTTTAAATCAAAATTCAAAACAAGAGCACCACCACTTAACAAAACACAAAACTTTTAAATTATGTGAACTATTAAACTTAAATAAATTCTTCTTAATGATGTAAATACCAATATTATAATAGCAATTAATTATGCAAAAGACAAGATAAATATTTAATTAATTGAATAGAAAAAAATATATAAAATAAAAAATTTACCTGTTTGCTGCTGCTCCGTCCCTATGCTACTGGTGTGGGCTATATCAAACAAATGGAGGGAATGTTGGATTAATAGAAGATAGGGTTAGAAATTAGAAAAAATGGGCCTTTCAAATGGTTGGGCAGGGCGTTAACTATTGGCCTTTTAATGGGTCAAAAAAATTAAGTTAGTTTGGGCCTTTTTTAAATTTTTTTTGGACTTAAAACATACCCAATACTAACTTATAATAGGAGGGGGCCCCTATTTTGGGCCTATTTTGAGGGGCCCTAAGCCATGGCCTTGTGGGCCTATGGCCAGGGCCGGGCCTGTACTTGGATCTACTCTTTCGACGTCATTTAATTTACTGATTGACTCATTTGCTATAAAATTCAAATTTATATAAACATTTTAAGTGTTTTTTGTAGTACATATATGTTCTATAGCTATGTATATCTGAATATGTGAATACATTTATATAATCATAACAAGGGCTTACACATACGTATTGGAGCTATGGAGGAAGAAGCAATCGCACGTGATGATGTTCTTGTTAAGGATGAAGCTTGTTCGCTCACCACCGCCAATGACAAATACGACGACAAATCACAAAAATCTCTCAAATCTCTAGAGAATTAAGTTTTGATCATTCGGTACTGGTTTTCCAAATAGAATTAGCTTTTTTTGGTTGTTAACTTCCGAAAATTTTCTAAAATTTTTATACGTGATTTCCGAATGTAACTATTTTTTTCGAACAAAAATAATAATTTTGATAGTTAATTTTTGACCAAAATAAAAAAAATTCAGTGTTGGTTTGCCGATGAGGGCTTTCTTGGAAAGCAAAGCTCACCGAAAAACTCGCTGGAAAATCAAACTAGTGGTTTTGCGGCTGCAGCAACAGAGGCGATGATGATGATGATGATGATGAAGAAACCGTCTAATTGTTGTTGACGACGAACATTCAAGATCTTCTTTCTCCATGTTGTTCTCCACTGGATTCGTAACTGAAACAAATTGAATTGATTCTAAAGAGAGAGAGGAAGAAAACAAGAGGGTTTGTGGGTTTGTTTGCTGCTGGTGGTGGTAGTAGAGAGAGAGAGAGAAGAGATGAGATGGGTTGGATAAGGTTTTTATGTCCATTATGATCATTTCACTTTAGAGTATAATTGTCATTAAAATAAAATTTCATTAAGTGTGTGCACTAAGATAAGTAGGTGTGTGGAAATAGAATTTTCCCAATTAATAACGGTTAAAGTTTAACTTAGTAAAAAAATAATTTTACAATTTAGGGTAAATTATAATAAATCTTCTTAAATTAGGAGGAGGAGCCAGTGTTGTGACAACACTGTGCTATCACAGTAAATGGTGACATTTGTAATTTTTTTTGTGCAATTTGTTTTCAATTGTCTTTTTACCATTTGTTTTATTATCAATTTCTCTTTGGTAAATTACAAATATACCTCATGTGATTTGCATAAAACATGTCTTTTCTGTTTGAGATTTATGGGTCAATCACTCAACTATTAATGTCATTTAATATTTAAAATATTAATGTCATCTATTTAATATTTCAAATTTAGCTAGACGAATTGAAGACGCTTATCCCACTTAATAACGCTTATCCTAATTAATAACGGTGAAAGTTTAACTTAGTAAAAAAAAATTTACAATTTAGGGTAAATTACAATAAATCCTCTCACTACAAAAAAATCAAGATTTAATAATGCTTATTCCAATTAATAAAAGTGAAAGTTTAACTTGGTAAAAAAATAATTTTACAGTTTATGATAAATTACAATAAATCTTCTTAAATTAGGATGGGGGGCTGGTGCTATGACAGCACTGTGCTATCACAGCAAATGGTGACGTTTGCATTTTTTTTTTTTTATGCAATTTGTTTTCAATTTTCTTTTTACCATTTGTTTTATTATCAATTTCTCTTTGGTAAATTACAAATATACCTCATGTGATTTGCATAAAACATGTTTTTTCTGTTTGAGATTTATGGCTCAATCACTCAACTATTAATGTCATTTAATATTTAAAATATTAATGTCATCTATTTAATATTTCAAATTTAGCTAGACGAATTGAAGACGCTTATCCCAATTAATAACGCTTATCCTAATTAATAACAGTGAAAGTTTAACTTAGTAAAAAAAAATTTACAATTTAGGGTAAATTACAATAAATCCTCTTAAATTAGGATGAGGAGTCGGTGCTATGACAACACTATGCTGTCACAACAAATGGTGACATTTGCAATTTTTTTTTTTTTTTTTTTTTTTGCAATTTGTTTTCAATTTCCTTTTTACCATTTGTTTTATTGTCAATTTCTTTTTGATAAATTACAAATACACCTCATTTGGTTTGCATAAAACAAGTCTGCTCCATTTGGGATTTATGGGTCAATCACCCAAGTATTAATGTCATGTATCTAATATTTAAAATTTAGTTGGATAAATTGAAGACGCTTATCCCAATTAATAACACTTATCCCAATTAATAAGGAAATTCTATTTCCACACATATACCTACCTCAGTGCACATCATTTCTTAATGTACACACTGATAAATTTGATTTGGTATTGTTTGTCTCATTCCATACACCACATATTCCAATTATAACCCTTAATTCAAATATTGTACACACACTTTTCACCCAAACACACACCCACACAGACATGCATGGGTATGCTCTATCTCTTTACTCTCTCCTCTCTCTCTCTCTCTCTACTTGGATCTACTCTTTCAACCTCATTCAATTTACTGATTGATTCATTTGCTATGAAATTTGAATTTATATAAACACCTCAAGTGTTGTTTGTAGTACATATATGTCATATAGCTATGTATATCTGAATATATGAATATATTTATATAATCATAACAGGGGCTTACACATACGTATTGGAGCTATGAAGGAAGAAGCAATTGGACGTGATGAGGTTCTTGTTAAGGACGAAGCTTGTTCGCTCACCACTGCCGATGACGAATACAACGACAAACCACAGAAATCTCTCAAATCGCCAAAGAATTAAGTTTTGATCATTCAATACTGGTTTTCCAAATAGAAATAGTTTTTTTTGGGTTGTTAACTTCTGAAAAAATTTTAAAATTTTGAAACTTGATTTTTGAATGTAACTATTTTTTTTTCAATTCGAAAATTGTTTTTCGAACAAAAATGATAATTTCAATAGTTGATTTTCGACAAAAAAAAAAATTAGCATTGGTTTGCCGATGAGGGCTTTCTTGGAAAGCAAAGCTCATCGAAAAACTCGCCGGAAAATCAAACTGGTGGTTTTGCAGTTGCAGCAGCAGAGGCAATGATGATGATGATGAAGAAACCTTCTGATTGTTGTTGACGACGAACCATTCAAGATCATCTTCGTCCCTGTTGTTCTCCACTGGATTCGTAACTGAAACAAATTGAATTGATTCTAAAGAGAGCGAGAGATAGAGAGAGGAGAGATGAGATCGGTTGGCTAGGGTTTTGATGTCCATTGTGATCATTTTACTTTAGGGTATAATTGTCATTAAAATATAATTTCATTAAGTGTGTACACTAAGGTAAGTAGGTGTATGGAAATAGAATTTTCACAATTAATAACGGTGAAAATTTAACTTAGTAAAAAAAATAATTTACAATTTAGGGTAAATTACAATAAATCTTCTTAAATTAGGATGAGGAGCTAGTGCTGTGACAACACTGTGCTATCACAGTAAATGGTGACATTTGTAATTTGTTTTGTGCAATTTGTTTTCAATTTTCCTTTTACCATTTGTTTTATTATCAATTTCTTTTTGGTAAATTACAAATATACATGTCTTTTCTGTTTGAGATTTATGAGTCAATCACTCAACAATTAATGTCATCTAATATTTAAAATATTAATGTCATCTATTTAATATTTCAAATTTAGCTGGACGAATTGAAGACGCTTATCCCAATTAATAACGCTTATCCTAATTAATAACAATGAAAGTTTAACTTAGTAAAAAAAAATACATTTTAGGATAAATTACAATAAATCCCTTAAATTAGGACGAGGAGCCAGTGCTGTGACAACACTGTGCTGTCACCACAAATGGTGATATCTGTAATTTTTATTTATTTATTTTTTTTTTTTGTGCAATTTGTTTTCAATTTCCTTTTTACCATTTGTTTTATTGTCAATTTCTTTTTGATAAATTACAAATACACCTCATTTGGTTTGCATAAAACATGTCTTCTCCGTTTGAGATTTATGGGTCAATCACTCAACTATTAATGTCATTTAATATTTAAACTATTAATGTCATCTATTTAATATTTAAAATTTAGCTAAACGAATTGAAGATGTTTTTCCCAATTAATAATGCTTATTCCAATTAATAAAAGTGAAAGTTTAACTTGGTAAAAAAATAATTTTACAGTTTATGATAAATTACAATAAATCTTCTTAAATTAGGATGGGGGGCTGGTGCTATGACAGCACAGTGCTGTCACAGCAAATAGTGACGTTTGCATTTTTTTTTTATGCAATTTGTTTTCAATTTTCTTTTTTACCATTTGTTTTATTATCAATTTCTTGGGATTTACAGGAATCTTCACACATTTCTTCTTTTGTTCAAACATTACAAAAAATTGAGAAGTAGGGAAAATCTATAAACATTAAAGAGAATGTTAGAACTTTGAAGTTTAAGGAAGAAGTAGAGATTTCTATATCTTTAAAAACCTCAAACATAAGATAAATAAAAGATGGAAATGAGGGTTTTTCGAAAACGAAAAAAAATTAGAGCAAGCACCATACCTGCAACAAAGAGAAAGATGAGAACGAATTCTTGCAATCAAGATCCCCTTCTTTCTTTCTCTCTCTTGTAAGAAAATAGGAAATGAGGGCTTCAATTAATCAAACCCTTGTTTATGTATATATATAGGTAGCTATGAAGCACGGATACTCCAAAATAGCCCATGTATGAGATACGGCAAAAAAGTATATGATTTTATTTATTTTTTATTTTTTTGAATTTTGTGTACATTTCAGATACGCATTAGATACTTTTGAGATACAACAGGGTTAGAAACATAATTTTAAAAACTTTTTTGTGGGGTCAAACTAAAAAAATAGTAAACTTGAATGTAAAATACAAGAAATTAGCACTAACTACTCTTAGAATCTTCTAGACATCAGATGATGTGCACCAAAATAAACCCTAACCCCCAAATCGGCAATTGGTGAAGCAAAACTTGGGCAATGAACTCGATTGCAGCAAGATACTCTTAGTTACTTAGTTTCTTGCTTGCTCTCTGTATCTCGATCTAGTAGTAGCAATCTCTCACATGCTCTCTCTGCTTCGATCTAGCAGTAACAGTCTCTCACTCGCACTCTTCCTAGATCAACATCTCTCTCACTCTCTCTCTCTCTCTCTCTCTCTCTTTCATTGGGATCTCCATCTTATATTTTTTCTGCATTATTATTTTTTACAACTTATTTTAGGAAAAATTGCAACCACCCCTCTGCCCGTAGCTTTGACCCTTGTAACAAATTAAACCTCAAGTTTTTAATTTCTTCAATTTAAACTCCTCATGTTCTGATTTGGTTTTAATCTCAACTATCTGTCCATTTCTGTTACGTTGTCTAACGGAGGATTGTTTTTAATGCACAGGTGGCACTCTTACATTTGGTTTTCTAATTCTTAAATTTAAACTTGATCACATTGAATCATAATCACCATTTATCAATAATTTGTTTATTAGATAAATAAGAATCACGAACCTACCATGCACTAGAGAACATAGAATCATACCCACTATTACTTCTTTTTCCATTCCTCTACAACAACACTACACCTCTCCATTTTCCTTTCCACCGGTGACTTCTACCTTTCTCACTCTCAATTCATTGGCGACCGCCAACCTTGCATTCCTCTTTACATCGGTGATCTCCACCCCTCCATCCTATTTCCTCACTACAATACCCCTCATCTTCCATTTACCAAAACTACTACCTCTACCACTAGTCCAACCTAGCTCCAAACGACATCGATCCAAATAGTGTAGATTGCTCACCATTGATGGAGAACATTGATTTGTGGTGGATCTACAACTTCGATTCAAAGGGTGATAGGGAAAGTTGGATTTGCGAAAAGTGGCGGTTATGGAAAATAGATTTGAGGGCATGCTTTCCTAGTGGATCTGCAACACTGGGATGATTTCTAATTAACTATCTAGAAAATGAATTCAATTTCACTTAGTGATTAGATTTTTCTTGGTAAATCTTTAGCTCAATGAGAAGTCAATGAGGCATGCTTTCCTAGTATTGCTCATTCATTACTTGGTGTAATTGATACTTTGCCAGTGGGTTTAGGGATTTCTAGATGATTTAATGGGTGTTTGGCACTAATTACTATCTTATGCACAATTCATGAAGTGTTCATGGGTTTTGTGGCTTGGATATGAATATCCCATTTGTGATTTTTTCCAAGGGCGCTTAATTCTTAGTATGTGAGTGTTTGTGTGTTTGATCGAGAGGGGGGGGACGAAGGATGACAGACGGGGGAGGGGAGAGTAATAGGTTGTCGGCATAAGGAAAATGGTGGACTGGAAATAGAAGCAAAGGAAATGAGAATTGATCAAGTGTGGTAGCTCTATTGTAGGGTTGAAAATATTGGAAAAATTGCAAATCAATGGGATCTTCACAAAATATTTACAAATTCATGGAGAAGTTTATAACTTTAATTATTAAAATTGATAAAGTTTACCACTAGTTTGAATTTTTTTTTTCCTTGAAAACTTGTACTAAATTGCAATTTTCCGGAAAATATATGTTCCCGATCTCATACATAGTTGATAAATATAATTTTGACATGATGTGGCCAAAAATAAAATTAGAAATTACATTAATTTAAAGCAACAAGTGAGAAATGCCAAGTGCATTATAAATAAAAAAAATTTGTTAGATGACTTAACAGAAATGTACGAAAGAATGAAATTGTTATAAGTTTAAAATGTAGGGTTTAAATTGAAAAAATAAAAAGATTAAGGTCTAATTTGTTACAAGGTCAACCCTTTTTTCCAGTGAAGTCTTTGAATTTTACATTAATGCACTTTGTTCCAAATGATGCTAGAAATATTAATATGTTATATTAATTTTACCTTCCTGAGTGATGTTGTCTTGTGTGATGAAAATGAAAAATGAAGAAAATAATTATGAATGTACCCTTAATTTTTGTTTTATTTTTATGCATACTATGTAACTAAAATTGAATCTTTTTCTTTTTTACAATTGTATCTTTGCCGTACTCATATCTTATTTTTTTAGGTTTTGCTGTAACCGTATTCCATATCCATGTCCATGCTTCGTAGATAGGCAAAATGGCTCAGACTTTTTATTATTTACAAAAAAAATTTCTTTAGTGAATTTTCATTTTGATGATCACAATTATACTCATGGCACATCTCAAATGTGCTATTTTGGCATTTGTGTTTGCAAGCCTTATACGCATATCACCTATAAGTAGGGTTGTGCAAAATACTGTTAAATCCGCTAAAACCGTGTCGATCTGCACCAATTTGCACCGTTCTATTTGCTAACCGGGGATTAAATTTTAAAATTTATAATCTGCATTTGAAACCGTTCCGCTCCGTTATAATTATACATATATATATATTAACCTCTAATGAAATATCAAAGTAAAAGTGAGAGAGATTTAAGATGTGAAATTTGTTACAAATTAATAGTTATATATATGAAAAATATTATGTGAAATTAGTTTGTGTTATATATATGAAGAATGTTATGCAAATTAGTGTTATATATTATACAAATACTTGATAATTGGTTAAGAATATTCTTAAATCTGTCCAAAACTACCAAAACTGTGATTTTCCAATCCACCATTTGGTTTATACTTTTATTCACAGACCGCCTGAACCGCACCGTGCACACCCCTACCTATAAGACACGTATTTACTCATTTCATGGTGAATCAATTTATAACACACAGTGAATTTGTTATGATTCTTCAATTTATAACATGTAGTGACATTGTTATGATTCTTTGTGTTCATTGCTTGTCCACTTTCGATACGTGATGGATTTCACTTTTGACACATATTTTCTCTTTTGACACGTGACTTTTTTTTTTAGCCCAAGCCAACCAAATTGGTTGATCAAGCTATCTAATGTAAACCAAGAAGCACCAACATTTGTTTTTGCAAATCCAACATGCGTATCACCTATAAGACACGTATTTGCTCATATTACTACAATCAATTAATTCATTATATGGGATTTAGAGGAATCTTCACACATTTGTTCTTTTGTTCAAACATTACAAAAATTGAGTAGGGAAAACATATAAAAATGAAAGAGAAGGTTAGAAGTTCGAAAGTTTAAAGAGATAGTAGAGATTTCCATGTCCTTAAAAGCTTCAAACAAAAGATAAATGAAAGATGAAAAAATAAGGGCTTTTTATTATCCTCAAGCAACGAAAATGAGGGTTCACCTATAAGACACGTATTTGCTCATATTACTACAATCAATTAATTCATTATATGGGATTTAGGGGAATCTTCACGCATTTCTTCTTTTGTTCAAACATTACAAAAATTGAGTAGGGAAAATATATAAAAATAAAAGAGAAGGTTAGAACTTCGAAAGTTTAAAGAGATAGTAGAGATTTCCATATCCTTAAAAGAGGATAAATAAAAGATGAAAAATAAGGGCTTTTTATTATCCTCAAGCAACGAAAATGAGGTTTTTCATAAAGGAAAAAAAATTAGAGCAAGCGTCGTACCTGCAACAAAGAGAAAGATGAGAATGGATTCTTGCAATCACAGTCGCCTTCTTCTTTCTTTCTCTTGCAAGAAAATAAGAAATGAGGGCTTCAATTAATTGAACCCTTATATATGTATATATATTGGCAAAATGGCTCAGACTTTCTCTTTTTTACAGAAACTCCATTTTGATCACAATCATACTTGTGGCACATCTCAAATGTGCTATGTTGACACTTGTTTTTGCAAATTCAACACATATATCACATAAAAGACACATATTTGCTCCTATTCATGGTGAATCAATTATTAACATGCAGTGAAGTTGTTACGATTCTTCAATTTAATGACATGCATTGAAGTCGTTACGATTCTTTATATTTATTGCTTGCCCTTTTTTGACACGTGACCTTTTTTTTTTTTTTTACCCCAAACCAGCCAAATTGGCTGATCAAGCTGTATGAAATAAGCTAAGAAGCACCAACATTTGTTTTTGCAAATCCAACATGTATATCACCTATACTATGCGTATTTGCTCATATTCATGGTGAATCAATTTATAACATGCAGTGAAGTTGTTATGATTCTTCAATTTATAAAATGCAATGAATTTTTTAAGGTTCTTTGTATTTATTGATTGTAGTTTTGACACGTGACCCCTTTTTTTTTTTTTAGCCCAAGCCAGCCAAATTGGCTGATCAAGCTTTCTGAAGTAAGCTAAGATGCATCAATATTTGTTTTTGCATTTTTTAACAAGTATATAAGCTCTAGCCAATGGAGGTTGGTTGAGTTGGTAAGGATCGGATTTTTCACCTTCAAGGCTTAGGTTCGATTCCCGTTGCAAGCAACAGTTCTCCTTGGTGGACGATCTAAAAGTCCAATGTAAGTCCTCGTTGAGGTTTGCAGCTTGCCCTAGGCCTGGACTAGGGTAGCCTCCCCTCACCTAACCTTTTAGTTACCAAAAAAAAAATTGTATATCAACTATAGGACACATATTTTCTCATATTACTACAATCAATTAATTCATTATATGGGATTTAGAGGAATCTTCACACATTTTTTCTTTTGTTCAAATATTACAAAAATTGAGAAGTAGGGAAAATGTAAGAAAAATGTAAAAGAATGTTAGAACTCTGAAAGTTTAAAGAGAAAGTAGAGATTTCTATATTTTGAAAATCTCAAACATAAGGTAAATAAAAGATGGTAAACAAGGGCTTTTTATTATCCTCAAGCAACTAAAATGAGGGTGTTAGATTTTATTTCTTGGCAACCCCGTTTGACAAAACTCCTTTGAGTTGTAATTTTATTCGCATTTCTATTTCAGAGAGGCTATGAGTGTTTAGATGCGAATCCAACCCAAATCGAGCTTTTCAAAGAAGTTTGTGATGCAAATATTTTCAAGATTGCCACTTCGCTGATTATTACGGGGGTCGAGCTGCTCGGTCAGCTCGCGGCCCGAAGCAAAATGCAAAAATGCATTCAAAGTTGCCTGTCCGATCATGTTATACTTTTCTAGTTTTTCCAGTTTTGGCCTTCCCGCTCGAGCGGGGTTTGCGAGCTCACAGTATCTCTGCAATGCCTGAAAAAGTACTGGATGGTGTGATTTGACGCTCGAGCGTCAAAACCGACGCTAGAGCGTGGAGCCTGTATGAAATCACAGAATTTGAAGTCTCCGCTCGAGCGGGAAGACCCACGCTCGAGCGGACCGCGCGATCCCAGATTTCCAGATTTGTTAAGGAGTTGGTTTTCTTCTGAAACTAGGTTTGCTTTGGTTTTCTATAAATAGTTGGTTTTCTCCCAACACTAGAGGAACTTCTCTAGATCTTATTTTTGGATCTTAAGGTTTATATCTAGAGATATTTTGCTAGTTTCTTTGATGTTTTTATTGAGTATTCAACTCATGGTTTAAAAAGAGTACATCAAAGGTTTGGTTTGTTATACACAAAAGAGAGAGTTGTTCTTCGGTGGATTCTGAAGAATTCGAGCCTGAAGCTTTGGTGGATTCCGGGGTGGCTCATCGTAAAGACAATTCCGAGGTGAAGACGGGTTGAAATAGGCACATAGAGGTTGGTTCAATTAGGCGTGGATTCGCTAGGTAATTGAGAGTATACCTGTGTAATTCCTTTAAATCTTCTTAGTGAATTGTTTTGTGGCTGTTGCCCGTGGTTTTTTTATCACAGTTGGAGGTGTCCAATTGTGATTTTTTTCACGTAAAATCGTTGTGTCTCTTTGTGTTGATTATTTGATTGGGATTGTTATATTCTACTTAAAATTGATACATAATCACAAATCAACATCTAGGGGATTTTTAGATTTTTCTGAGGGTTTTTTAAAAAGGAAAAGAAATTAGAGCAAGTGCCATACCTACAACAAAGAAAGATGAGAATAGATTCGTGCAACCACAATCGCCTTCTTCTTTCTTTCTTTCTCTTGTGAGAAAATAGGAAATGAGGGCTTCAATTAATCAAACTTTGAGACTTTCTCATATTTACAAAAAAAAACTCCATTTCTTTAGTGAATTTACATTTTGATCACAATTATACTCGTGGCACATCTCAATTGTGCTCTTTTGACATTTGTTTTTGCAAATCAAACACATACATCACCTATAAGACACGTATTTGCTCATATTCGTAATGAAACAATTTATAGCATGCATATTTATAACATGCAATGAAGTTACAATTCTTTGTATTTATTGCATGTCCACTTTTGACACTGTGTGAGTGATTTTCCGATCACATTGCCCAACTCGGTATTCAGCTGGTTAACACTGGCACAATAAATGACACCTGGCTAACCTGTAACAAAAAGAGAAGATTCCGGCGGTGGTTCGTCCACCCGGGGGCATTCCGACGATCAAGTCAGTATATTTCTCAAAGATAATCAATAGTGCTAATCTCACTAGACAGAATATAAATTACGTACCTTAGACCTATGGGGGTGCCTCTCTTTTATAGTTACCTCAATCCTAATCCCAATACAAGCCTGACTTCTATGGATTCCTCTTCAGTACTTACTTTGGACTCCTCAAGAGATAAAGATAAACTCTCTAAGAGCTTTATCCTTATCTGAGCTAAGTCTCTTCTTTATTCTAGGACTCTTGTCTCTTATCTCTTATCCGCTTATCTCGGATTCCGATATCTTCAGAGATAACCTCGGCCTAACCGAGATGACCTCGGCATAACGACCAGGACACGTGGCACCTCGGCTGACACGTCGGCGTCACCTTGCCACGTGTTGTACTCAAAATATATCCCCACAGACACGTAATAAATTTTTTTTAGACCCAGCCACTAAATAGGCTAGTTAAGCTCTTTGACATGGACATTTGACAGGACACAAACAGGCTGACAGGAAAATTTTAAAATAAGTAAGACACAACACATAGGGAACATGTGCAAAATACTTAAGTTTATATAATTATTATAAGTCATATATATATGAATATTTATTATTATTATTATTATTTTTGCTTTATCATTAGATTACAAACTATTTTATTTAAACTTGTAATGTGTTTAGAAAATATCCGATGAGTGTCTTGTCGTGTTAGTGTTAGATGTGACAAGTTACTTTCTTAAATGTGGCTGTCCTTCTCGAAAGATATCAATTAAATGGCTGTTACATGTGGACTGAAAATGAATTCAACATGTTTACGTCTAACATGGTAAGCGTAAATTGAAATTATGAAACTACGCTTTGAAGTCAAAAGGTTCACCAATTCGTCAATCTCTTCCTTCTCTTTTACTTGCTCTTTGGTTTCTCTCTCGAAACTGGACGTGCCATTGTCCTTATGCCACTCACTTCATTGTCTATTGCCACATGCTCAATCCATTGACCATTATTACTCTCTCTCTCTCTCTCTCTGCATGAAATATTGTGCCCAAAATTGATGTTCATCCTCTATTTTAGATCTTGCACATATCCAAATCTTCAGCCTCACACTCTCTCTCTCTCTCTACAAAATTATATATTGCACAATTTTATATTATACATATTGGCAATATCCTTTCAACTATTGAAGATTTACTCCACAAAATAAGAAAAGGAAAAAAAATGAGGATTTGGTTGTGACAACACACCAGTAGAAAATATGAATCCTACTATAGAAAATCCATCATTATAAAATTTGTGAAATGCAAATTAAAAAATTATCTCAAGCCACCCCCATGAAGTTTCTCCTTTGAAAGTTTGAAACTTAATTCCATTGTGTTTCTGAGAGAGAGAGAGCAAAATAATTTGTTTTGCTACCGACAATTAAATCTGAGCAAAGAATACATTGAGTTTGTCACTATATAAATGGAAGAAAAGTCTTCTCTATATTATGGCCTTTCATAACACAGCTCTGTGAAAGTCAGTGTATTAAGTCGGATAATATGATCGGCTTCTTTATCATTTTCCTTTTCTTTCTTTTTTTTTTGCGTAATTGATTTTTTTTAGAGCAAATTTCATTTTGCTCCCAAACCTATCACTCTAAAATCAAAATCTAGACCACATGTGTTTTAGAGAACATCTTCTTTTGAGATTTGGAAACAATGTAGAACAATGATGATGAATATTACCCACATGGTTTTCAACCTATTACTAGTCGATTAGTCCTATTGAAATTAATTTAGGAGATAAGCTAGATACAATTGCTAAGAGAGAAAGAGTAGTTTTTTTTTTTTTTTTTAATTTTGGGCTTAATTAGTTTCCCTAGGGTGGACTGAGGGTACTTTAAAACTTAAAGCTACAATTTCAAATGAAGTATATATTTGAAATAAATTTTTGTAAATTTTATTTTTCTTAATTTTTTAGATGAAAATTATTATTAGATAGTTAAATTTAATTTTGTTAATACATTCACAAATCTAATTGGTATTTTGGGGATAGTTTGTAGGGGGTAAAATGAACTTTCAAATGCAGTTTCAGTGCCACCTCAACAACTTCGGTTTGATTATAGACGACAACGAACGACATGAATAAAATTGATCCAAAATCAAATGATATAGGAATAAAATTAATATTATTAAAAGAATAAAGCCTACAAAATTGAAGTTAGTACTTATTCGGTTGTATCTTTGACTCAATTGTGAAGAATACTCAATAGTACATATACTTAATATTTTTATTTAAAATTTATTTTTCTCACTTTTTTAGATAAAAATTATTATTAGTTATTTAATTTTTTTTATAAAATATTTGGATGTCTAATTAATATTTTGGGATAGTTCGGTTGGTAAAATGAAGTATCAAATGAAGTTTTAGTGTCACGTCACCAACTTTCGTTTGATTATAAATGACAATTGATGGAAGAGATAAAATTGATCTAAAATCAAATAGTTTACACGTAAAATTGATACTATTAAAAGAATAAACTCTATATAAAATTAGTAAAATTTACATGATGTTTGAGTTTGTATAAAATATTATTTTATAAACTTCATATAAAATAAGTAAAATTAGTAAAATTTACAAAAAAATTAAATTTGTATACAACTCTATATGTAATAAAGGAAATATAAATCTATGAAAATACTAATTAGTAAAATTTACACGAACTTTGAGTTTGTATAAAACTGTAACAAAAGAAATATAACTTCATAAAAACACTGCTTCTAATAATATATATATATAGAGAGAGAGAGAGGATTGAAACAACCTGAACTCACTGCTCTGTTCTCGAAAGGGTTTTCTAATTTTTGGGTAAATCAATCGATGGGAATGAGTATGGCAGCAATGGAGGCCTGGAAGAAGAAGTTGGAAGCCGTAGATGATATATTCACCGTGATTGATTCAGCCATCAACGTCGCAGCGTGGTATCGACCCAATGATTTTTTTGAGCGAAGAGATAGAATCGCTGAGAAACTCTATGTAAGGCAGCCCATCAGAGGAGGTTACTGCGGTACCCAAAATGATAATGATGATGATGATGATGATGATTCTTTGGATATGGATTTGAATGATGGAGATGTTGATTGGTTGAATGGGATTGTATCAGAGCTGGTGAAAGACTCTGCTTTGGATACAGAAGAAGAGCTAGGAGATTATTTTTCTGATTCTGAGATCGATCATCATGATGATCATCACTGTCATGATCATGATCTCCCAATCCCCACACACGGAAAAGGAAAGCAATTGTCTCTCGTTCAGAGCGCATTATTACAATCACCGAAGAGAAAGAGAAGCACCGAGTCTGAGAACAAGAAAGAGGAGCAATGTTCTGTCCCTCAGGCGATTGCAAAGTGTCCGAGGCAAAGCACTGAGATCAGCAAAATCAGTGAAGCGGCCAAATCACCGAAGAGAAAGAGAAGCACCGAGTCTGAGAACAAGAAAGAGGAGCAATGTTCTGTCCCTCAGGCGATTGCAAAGTGTCCGAGGCAAAGCACCGAGATCAGCAAAATCAGTGAAGCGGCCAAATCACCGAAGAGAAAGAGAAGCACCGAGTCTGAGAACAAGAAAGATGAGCAATGTTCTGTCCCTCAGGCGATTGCAAAGTGTCCGAGGCAAAGCACCGAGATCAGCAAAATCAGTGAACCGGACAAAGCAAAAGTGGAAGAACACAAGTCTGCGTGCTTCAATGATGCAGAAGCTTATGAACTGAAGATGGAAGCCACGAAGAGGAAACTCCAACAAAGGTACAAGCAAATTGAGAGGGCGAAGAAGAAGATACGGGTGGTACAGGCTTGAAAGACAGCAATTTTTTGTATTAACACATCGGAGAACCTCATTCCCTCTCTGCAAAACTTCTCCATAGATAGGCCACATTTTTTTGTACCTCTTTTAAATTCATATCCAAAATTTAATGAATTAATTTAGAAGAGACAAGAACAATTAATCACTAAAACCTCAATTTAGGGAATATGATCGGATCACATATTCAATTACTACCATACAAGAGGCTTCATCCTTAACCTTAGCTAATAATTTCACTACTCATAATTATTTTAACATACACACTGAAATCAAACATGAAAATAAAACTTACAACTAAAAGGAGAAAATTACATCAAAATACAAGACCGAGCTCCACTTCTTTTCCAAAAACTCCCTCCTTTCTCACATTCAGTTCATCCCATTTATAGAGCTCACTACACACTCCTGAAACTGTCTAATCTTTAGAAGCCGGTATTATTGAGATTTTGAAGCTGAAATTGTTAAAATTTGATGCATCGATTTTCAGTAACAGATCACACGACTTCATCTACATATGCGTTCAGTCTTCAATTCAGAGATTATGTTCATGAGCTTGAGGAAATGATTTTATTGCACCTGCATAATTGCACAGCTAAGTCAATAGAGTGGTTGGAAACTTTCTCTTTTCTTTCTTGTTTTTTTAATATATTGTAATATATATTTATATGTATATACTATATATATTTATATAGAAGCAAACGAACAAACAAACGGGTGGCTTTCATTTTTTTATTATATTTTCTTTATGTGATATCATAATACTAGAGTATGCTCGTGCCTGAAGGCACGGTGCAAATAATATTGGTATACAGACTTTACAAAAATCAATTAACATAAATTATTAATATTGGTATCACATCCTTTATAAAAAAATATAAATTCAAAATGATAATAACTTCACTGTTATAGAAATCAATTATAATAAATCAGTTCAAGATGACAATAATTTCACTGCAATATAAAATTCCACACATAAGACTTCTGCCACCATCTACGGCAATACCACCGCCGGCCGTGACTTCAGCAAGAATCGTACGATGGTGGTTTGTTTAAGTTAAAACATAATTTATCAAATTCATTGCTAAAAGTCAAAATGTTTGAGGTGACATTTTTTCTCAAATTCTCATATAATTCTCACATATATATATATATATATATATAATGTATTTAAACAATGTCACCTCAAACATTTTTTTGAGTCGTATGTATTTAAATATTTTTTTGATTAAAATAATATTAAAAGACAAAATGAGTTAAAATAATATCAAATTCATAATTATTTTACATTTTTTTTTCTCATATACATCATATCTAATTATAAAAAAAAATTTAACAATCTTGCTAAACATAATTATTTCCTTTTCAAATGTCAAGTGTCAATGGTGGTGGACAGTCACGAAGCGGAGGCGGCAATGAATCCCTTCTTTCGTTCATGCTTTCTCTCTATTTTTTTTTTCACTCTATTTTATCTTAAATTTGTGATTTGATTTTGTTAAATCATAAGAAATCAACACCCATTTCAAAAGCTTTTTTCAAAACCATAAAAAATCAACACTCATTTTCCTTTAAGAAATTAAATCCATTCCATAAATCAAACTGAAAATAAAAATATACTTGTAAAATCAAAACCCATTTTATAAAGACCAACTATTATTTCAGACCTAAAACTTTTTTAAAAATTAAATTCAAATCCATAAGCTGCATAAAAAAAATCTATATAAATAAAAAAACAAACAAAACACACAAACAGCAAGATAATACAAAATTTTAACTAATTCCTTAAAACACCCCTGTAATTATTGAAACTTGTCAAATAAAATTATATCCCACTTATTTTTATGTGTAAACTTTAACATAATTAGTCATTGGAGGTGCATTAAAAAATTAAGAGAAGAAGATGACAAAGAATATGGTTCGGATATATCTCTCTATATATGGAAAACATGGATGAGTCAATTCTCAAGAGGAAGATAAACATTGGTCAGTGGGGACAAATCAAAAAAATTAAAAATAAAATAAAAAATGAGTTTCACATTCCAATTATTCCTTATCCAAACAACCCTCATCTACTAAAGCCAAACTTAGCCAGACGTGGCGTCCCACCACACCACATCTCTTCTCTCTCCTCTCTCTCTCTAGATCTCATGGCTGCCTCTCTTCCCATTTTCCTTCTATTCTCTTTCACTTTCCTCTCACTTTCTCTCTCTCTCAGAAACCCAGTTCACAAAACATTGGTATAGTCCTTCCAGTGATCAAAGATGTCTCAACACTCCAATATGTGACCCATATGCATCAAACAGTCACACAACACAGTGGATGTCATTTCTCTCTCTCCAAGTTAGCGTGATAGTGTATAGAGAAAGAAATGAGAGTTAAAAAGGCAGGGAAGAGAGTGGGGAGCTCTCTAGAAACGTTGGCAGTAGCCTGATGTCGATCCATCCATAGCAACGGTGATGATGAGCGGTGGCAGTGGTGATGAGCAACAGCGGTGGAGATGACTGGAGGAAGTGGCGTTGTGCGGTGGCGATGACTGGAGGAGGTGATGAGCAGCACCATGGCTGGGTCGAGAGAGAGTCGTCGAAAAGAGATGTATCACCGTCGAAGAGGGAAGTAAAGCAGAGAGAGGGGGTGGGTGTTTTGAAATTTGAAAATTGGGAGTGAGACTGAAAGATAAAGAGATGAGAGTTTATAGAGAGTTTGATGAGCGTGGGTGTTTTGAAACTTGAAAATTGGGAGTGAAACTGAAAGAAAAAAAGAGGAGAGTTTATAGAGAGAGTTCCATGACCGTGGGTCTCTCTTCCGTAGGGAGTAGATGGGTGTGTTTTGAAATTTAAAATGTGAAAAGGTGAGGTGCAACAGATGAGAATGGGTGGTTGCAAAGCTTGTGGCTCTTGGGCGGGAAGTTCAGGTAGAGTGAGAGAGAAGGTTTTCATCTCAACTGTCCATCTAAATACATAAATGAATCATGACCATTTAAATGTCCTAGTAGGACAATTGTCTCTAGGATAAATTCAAAAACACTCTTCCCTTATTATATAGATTATAATATATATATATATATATAGAAAATATATCATTTATAATAATTTGTATACAACACTCAAAATATATAAAAACACTCAAAATCACACAAAATTATAAAATAAAACTCGTTATCAGACTAATAAAGTGTATATTAGCGGGCTAAATATGTAACGTTATGGCATTTATCATCTTTTATTTTTTTCATTTTACAATGCTTCAATGGTGTTGTGATTGAAATTGGGTGCATGCTTTGTTGAGAGTCATCACTAAGTCTCCTCACTCTCTAGAATCTTGTCTCTAGAATATTCTAGAAGTTTCTACATGAATCTAGAATACTCCGGAAAGATCTAAAAAATTCTGGAAAGACCTAGAAAAATCCGGAAGATTCTATAATATCCTAGAAGGTTTCGGAACATTAAAGAAGTTTGGCGAAAACTAGAGAAATCTAGAATGTTCCGGAAGGTTATAGAATATTCTAGAGAAGAATAAAAAGCTCTAATATGTACTAAAGTAATCTAGATTGCTCTAGAGTGTGGGGAAAATATGAGTGTATTCTATAAACAAAGTTCTTCAACTAATATAAATATGAGATGAATGCATGTACTAAGCAAATGGACAATTGGACAATTGAGTGAAAGAAGAGTGAGTCCAAAGTGAGTTGTCAAGCACTATCTAGTGTAAGGTGTCTCAAGGTCTTGTGTGAGGAAGACACAAAGTGTGAGTGCTTGAATGTACGTGTGAGTGGATAAGTGAAGTGCATTAGTGTGTGATTGTGTACAAGTGTTTTGTGTACTAGAGTGTTATCAATAAAGATTGTATTTCTAGGTCTACTAGTGTCTCAAACTCAACATACTTCACTTAATCATCCATTCTTTGTTGTCCTAGAGGATATGAACTCCGTGGTGAAGAGTTTCCATGACTTATATAGATTAAAAGGCAATTCGTTTTGATATCCTAGGTGTGATACTTTATAATTAACTTGAGCTTAAAATTTTGTTCCCCAACAACTTCTTATAGAACATTGAGTCATATATATTCAGGGACTCGATCATATATGGTGGTGAGATCATTAAAGTTGGTGCTAATTCATTAATGGCAATAGTGTCAATCAACGCAAGTTCTTGACTTATGAGATTGGCAAGTAAGGGTCCTATTGGCCACTCTTGAAAATTTTGACTCTATCTCTGCCTCTGTCTCAGACTCTCTTCTTCCAAAAGTGGCGCTTCAGGAAGCAAGTGCAACAACTACAACATCATTTGAAGAACCATTCTACATTGAAGAACCATTCTATGATGAAAACTTACATTTTTCTCTAGAGGACTTGAATTTATTACTGTCAAATTGTGACAAGACTCTTCCTTGATAGAAACATGGTGCTTATTGTTTGGAATATTGGTAATAGTTGTGGTGTGTATATCTACCATTGGGATTCAAAGTGTATTTTTTTTTAGAGAAATGCTACTTATCAATAAAGCACTCTTCTTTTTTATCTTGTTGGGTCTTGTTGTTTAGCTTTGTTGATTTTTTTGTTTTTATTTTAAATTTTTTCTTTTTGTGAGTTGGTAGGTATCAACTTGTCTAAGGTAGGGATTAGGTTTTTCTTTTTTGTACCTCTTTTGAAAAAAAAATTTATTAGCAATTTAAAAGAGCAATTTTATTGATGGATAGCAATGAAATGCATTACAATCAACAAAAACAATAGGGAAAATAAGAAAACATAGCAAGATCACCTGTAAAAACAAACACACATACAAAAAGGGTTGTCGCCCTTCAAGTTTGCGTGCATTTGTGTTTGTTTTTCCCATTAAATAAATTTGGAGTTACGAAAGTTTAGACTCTTCACAAGTAATTTGTGGTTGGAGAATGAATTATAGTCCTCATGACCATATAGACCAAAATGAATGTCCTGCCGTAATTTGATAATTTTAAGGGATGAAAAATACACTATTCTCAATTTTATACAATTATCAATAATTAGATAAACATGTCATTCTGAATTTATGGTTTGTTGGGTATTTTCTTCTTACTAAAAGGGTTTTTGTTTTCTTATGAGATATGAAAGATTTAAGAAAGGGATAAAGGTGGAATCAGAAAAATCTCTCAGAAACAACTCTCATGCTAACAGAGAAAATATTAATGCCCACCCTAGACCCCCAAAACTCTATTTTACAATTTTGAATTCCTAACCCCCTTCAATTCATGTATAACAAAAGTCATTCACAAAATAATCTCTAAGGCTGTGTTTGGATGGTCGATTTGAGTAAGGATTTTGAAAAGAAAAGGAAAAAGATGAGGGAGATGCGAATGAAACATAAGTTAAATTTTTTCTCTATTTCTCTTTTGTTTTTTAAATCCCTATATCAAAATCCATAAATCCAAACATAGCGTATTTGAAGAAGTGACTCTATGTTAACTATTTTGCATCTTCATTAGTTGTGAACACTATGATATTTCTAACTCATATGATAATTTTTTATGGATGGAGAGTCCAAGAAAAAAGAAAACAGAAAAAGAAAAAGAAAAGCAGGGTGAAATTACTGTTCAATTGTAAGTTTAAAAAAATTATTACACATTAATGAAAAAAATGAATATAACTATTCTCAATCCCTTTTGTTTTACGTTGAATTAGAAAATTTGAATCATAAAAACAAAATTGATCTTTGTTTTTAGTCATGGTTTTTCACGTATGCAATCTTCATCAATACATGTAAATGGTTTGGGAGAGAGAGAGAGAGAGACCAATCCTTTTTTTCATTTACTGAAACTCAAATAACATAAATGTGTTTAAGAATTCTTCTATAACACAAACTACATGAGAATTTCTCATAAAAAGTAAAAAAAAATAACACCCGACAGGCACTCATTTGCAACATTTTTACACCATGTTAAATGTCTCCAATAAAATTGAAGAGAAGATTTATAGGATCTTGAGAGAGAGAGAGAGAGAGAGAGAGACCAATCCTTTTTTTCATTTACTGAAACTCAAATAACATAAATGTGTTTAAGAATTCTTCTATAACACAAACTACATGAGAATTTCTCATAAAAAGTACAAAAAAATAACACCCGACAGGCACTCATCTGCAACATTTTTACACCATGTTAAATGTCTCCAATAAAATTGAAGAGAAGATTTATAGGATTAGGCATGCCCTTCCCAGTTTTGGCGTCATATGTCTTTTCCAACACCAGATCCATCGGAGTATCCTTGGGACCAACTGAAAAAACAAACAAAAACAAGCCACCTCATCACATTAGACCTTCAATGAAAATTAGATTTGAACAAATGACATCAAGGGCTACTTTTAAATTCAAGTATCAAACAATTATATTCTCAAAAAAAAGTCTAGCAATTATTTTGTACTCTAACAAGAAACTGTAATTTAAGAACGATTTCTAAATAAGCAGCTACCGGGGGCCTTCAAGAAGTTATCAAGGACCATACTAAAGGTTTCCAATTGAGTGGAAGCTATTCAGAGACAGTATCAAAGTTGAATTCCATCCAAAAGTTACTCACCTTCCAAATATTCTCTTAAGTTTCAGACATGCCTAACAGAAACTATGGCCTTTTTATTTCCCAACTAAACTAAATATGATAAACAGAGAGAATGTTTTGAATGCTCTCATAACTGAGAGAACTGTTTGAACTATACACATGAGCCCTGGCAATATGCAGTCAAGAAATCACAACATACACAACGGCTGCAAAATCAACACAAAAACCCATGTTGACAAGTTACTGCCTTAGAAAGGCAAAAAAATTATGGAAAGTGAAAGTACTAGAAAGTAAAATCAATGAAAGAAAAATGTAGAGAGAAGTAACTTTTCAATATGCATTTGGTTGGGTAGCAAGTTTGTCCAAGATGTTATTTGAATATAATGAAATTTAAAATTTTACTGTGTGTATATTAACCTCATCCATATGTCTACAAGACAAAAGTTAAATATAATTGAGCAGCTTAGGAAGGTGCCACTCACCTGATTTTTTCCCTCAACAATCAAACAATTTTGAGAGCGAATGACATGCTTAACAACTCCAGTCCCACCTCTATCTTTACCCCTGGTTACCATCACCTGCAAATTAAGAGAGGGAAACATTCATTTAAGATGAGAACAAGGCGGAGAATAGACCATACAGGTACAAAGAGAAAAATAATCCTCTCTCTTTTTCTTATGTTATCTCCTCTGAGAATCTTCCAGTGGTGTATGAGTTTCTAAGCTGCTCTCCAACATATTTCAAATTAAAGTTATAATCAAGGATTAACCAAGTAGTATTAGCATTTAGCAGTATTAGCATAACATGGCTAATAATTATTTTAACCAGTATATGGTCAAAATTAAATAATAAAATTGAAAAGAACTTGTCAATTTACTAAGCATATGAGATTGCAAGTCTAATTCCAATGGAAGCCACTCTTCGCAAATCATATAAAGGTAAGAGCTAAACCTAATCTACCCCCCATCCCAGCACACCCCAGTGTAATGGGATCGTTTCGGGTAATGCTTTTAAGATCATAGTTTAAAACCCACATTATGTAACATTCTGCACTAAAAATGGTATAAAAATTCAGACTTTGTTGGGTTATATTCCAAATCTCCCATAGCTACATGATTGTGATGCTAAATGTCATGGAACATAAAGCTAATAATCAATTTCTCTTTACAGTGGTGGAAGCTAGAACAACTGAAGAATGTATACTTTAACAATAAAGGAAAATTCAAGTATAAATTGAAAACATCTTAACACACCATCATCATAACCACACACACAAACTTTATTCAACACAATAATTAGTAATTTACTTTGAACATCAATGTGAGCCGCAATAATTAAAGGTTGAATTGGGAAACAAGCAAAATTAAGATTTACTGACATAAAAACCAAGACTTTTTACTGATTTTTTTTTTTAATTCAAAAAATTTTAAATTTCTAGATTTGGCTTGACAAAACGAATCGAAAATGAAAAAAAATTTATAAAAAATCTAAAAATGAAAAAGATAAATAAAAAATAGTAAACTATTTTTTTTTTAATTTTTTTACTTTATAAGTTCATCTGCAGAAGACAAATTAGAAAAAAAAAATCAATATAGAAAAAAAAATCAAAAAAATAAAATTGACTTGTTTAGTTTACTCCAAACAACCCCTTAAAAAATCAAATCAATCGATGGGTTAATTATTAGAAGAACATGTATACCATTAAATCTCACTATTGTTTGTATAGATCAAAAAATCGTAAAAAAAAAGTGACATTTAGTGATGTTTTTCATAATCTGTTGCTAAAATCAAGTAGGGTGTTATGTTGTTATCTAAATTAGTTTATTATCTGTATAGGATAGTTGGTCAGTGATTCATGTGACTATCTCTTCAGATTACAAGAAATTCAGAGGTTTAAAATTTGAGTCAATAGAGTAATTGTGACTTTACTAACCTAAGATTGAGTTATCTCACAGATTAACAATCCAACAAACTCCTCAATCCCTAAACAAGCATAACCTTAATCTTTATTTTTCTAAAATACAATTTTTGTTTTACTAAAAAGTGGTCACCTGCCGTCTATCTTTCTTTTCATTTTTTTTTTTTTTTGGAACTAATAAGAGAAACCTCATAATGGGTAATGGGCAATAATACACAGCAAATAAATCTTTTACAGCTAGGTTTTAAGATTTTGTTGGCGAAGTTATTTATTTAAGAGTAGAATTTCTTTTAATCAATGAAATTCTATGATTTATAGTAATTTTGTAAAAATAATTAACTGTTTTATCAATAAAAATCAAATTAACAACACCACAATATCCTGTCCATGAAAACTTTAATAATTCTTCATAGCAATTCTCATTCTAAAAAAAGACAAGTTTTAAATAATTGGTTGTTAAAAAAATGACCAAAATGGAGGGTATTGAAAGGACAATGAGAGACATAATTGAAGACAAAATGGGACCAAAAATGATGAATGAATATCACGCATCCCCAATCTATATATTATTGGGTGACATATATAATGAGTATATAATTTAAATATTTATATAAATAATAATAATATTACTATCACAATATGTGTGTTGTGCTGTTCAAAGTGTAATTTTTTTTTAAAAAAATTAAAATTAAAGATTTTAAGGCATCAAATATATATAAATAATTTTACAAATTCAAATCCATTTTCCTTAAATTAAGGCCTTGTTTGGGATAAATTAAAAAAGTCACAAAGTTACTATAAAAAGCTAAAAAGTCTATACTACTCATGTGTAGCTTGTGGGGAAGCCACTAGGGCAAAATTATTATTTTGTCTTTTGAATTCAACTATTCAAAAAGTCAAAAAGTCAAAAGGGTAAAATGGTCATTTTGATTTTACTATAATATTTTATTATACATCTTTTCGTAAAAGTCAAAAAGTTATCCTAAGCATACATCTTTGGTTGTGTTGACCTGAGTGATTATTTGGGAGGCAAAATGAAATATTCTCTCTCCATTTATTTTTATTTTTTTGTGTGTGTGTGTGGAGTATTTTGTTTCAAATGTAGACGTAGATCTATTGCGAGTTATGAAGAAAGAATACATTGAGTTTGGCACTATAAAAGGTAGTTTTGTCTTCTTATAATATAGAGTATATTATGGCTTTTCATAACACTGGTTCACGAAAGTCAGTGCTTGTGACGTTGTGGCCTAGTGACATGGAGCAGCAAGGAGAGGTTGAGGGCTCAACTTATTTTTATTTTTTTGTGTGTGTGTGTGGAGTATTTTGTTTCAAATGTAGACGTAGATCTATTGCGAGTTATGAAGAAAGAATACATTGAGTTTGGCACTATAAAAGGTAGTTTTGTCTTCTTATAATATAGAGTATATTATGGCTTTTCAAAACACTGGTTCACGAAAGTCAGTGCTTGTGACGTTGTGGCCTAGTGACATGGAGGCAGCAGGGAGAGGTTGAGGGCTCAACTCTCCTATGATGCTAATCTAACAACTAACAATTGAATTTCGTCAATCAAAAAACAAAAAAAAAAAAGGGCTAATATGATCAACTTCTCTATCATTTTCCTTTTTTGGATACGTGAATTCTTCATTGGTGTTTTTTTTTCCCCAAATGTATATAGTGAGTTCTAAGGAAGGTACAAACTATGTTGGGTTTTTGGTGGGATAAAAAAGACAGGATGTTCATATTAGGTCTAGGTTGTGAATTTGACAACTTCTAAGAAAGGGCAACATTTTCCCAATTCAGCAGAAGTCCAAACATAGTCTTATTATGTTTGTTTTAGACATGGGTAAATAAAAATTCTTGTAGTAGTCATATTAGATATGCTATGTTATGTAACAGGAAATTTTCATATTTAATTTAATATATGTAAGAAATAATGTATAGAGAAAGAGAGAGAATAAATTGTATGTATTATTATTGATTGATATATTGATAACTATTACAATGCAGAATGTTGCAGTGTTTCCAGTTCCAGACTGTCTCGTCATATGAGGTGAAGAATTCTTCTCCATCAGCCTCACACATGACTACAGTTGCACAAATCTTTGTTGATTTTATCAGCGGAATAGGTTGAGGTCCGGCGGGCGGCTAATATATATATAATATTTATCAAAAAAAAAATGTATATATAATAACAGAACTCAAAATATTACCAATTCCATTGAGCCCATGTGACCTAAGAATTTCATAATTAAAGCATATTGACACCCAGACACGTATTCATATATGATTTAGTCACCCAGATTCATGTGACATAAGAATGAAATGTCTGGTGCCAAAAACGAGCTATATGCTACATTACATCCCAGGTACATATATAATTATAGGTATGTCCTTTCCTCACATATAGCTCACATGAAATAATTATGAACTCTCTGTTGCATATTGAGAAAGTTGTCCTGAGTGTTATTGAAATTAATGGAAATGCATTTTTTTATTATAATTTTAACTTAATATTCCACTTCTTGCCCTCCCTCAGGAATGGAAACGTGATCTGCTTTCAATATGGGAACAAGATGAGCCAGTATGAAATTTGAGTTAATGCCAATCTATATTTCTTTTTCTTTTTCTTTTTCTTTTTTTTTTTTGGATAAGTAAGTCATATTATAATCAAAAAAGAAAGATATACAATGGAGTTCAATACACATCTTTTGTAGGGAGAATAAAAATAAACAAAAACAAACTTATCCCTCAAAAGAAACAAAACAAAGTCTATAGAAGACAAACACAACATTCACAACAAAAAGGATTCAAATTTTCCCTCTAGCACTCTTCAAGTTATAAAGTTTCGCTTTGAGTTTTGTTCTGTTATCCTCCTTTGTAGTCTCACCATTACTGGGGTCACTTAGAGATGGACTCTCTATTTTTTAGGCTCTCCATTTGGCACAACAACTCTTGACTTAATTTTCCATTTCTTAACTCTCCCACTTCACATAATTCAAGGACATCAAAGGCATTAAATATTGAGAGGGCAGAAGACTACGTCTCTCTCTCTCTCTCTTAGTTTATCACTGTCGTTGAACCTTGCCCACCATCTCTTCCCTTTTTCTTCATCATTTCCCATTTAGTTGGAATTTTAATATTAGTCTCCTTGACTCTCCATTCTTGTTTGAAAGAGGGAGGGTTCAAAGTCTTTGGCTTTTGAGGGCACAAATTAATGGTATGACCAAAAGTCTTACAAACATCACACCTTTGAGGCTTCCATGGAACCTCAACTCGAATCTCATATGGGTCACCATAACCAAGATTTATTTTGAAAGATTCAGGGATCCCTTTATTTGCTAGCACATCAATACATATTCTCGCAAACATAAGTTTGCTTCTCTTAAAAGTAGGCTCATCCAAGTAAAGAAGAGTTCCCATGATGCTAGCAATGTAACCCAAACCCTCTTCAGTCTAAAGCTCCAAAGGAACATTATACAACTTCACCCACAATGGCACACTCGAAAATTCACACTTTGTTAGTTTTAGTGCAGGTTGTCATTTTTTAACAACAATCAATCTAGCCCCAATGTAATAGGGGTCATCTTTCAAAATTTTGTCCATAGTCTTTTCACTTTTTACTTTAAAAGTAAAAAATAAAAAAAACTATTATCAACGGAGACAATCCTCAAGCAAATTTTTCCTAAGTTTCTCTGTCCAAGTTTTCACATAATGGAAAGAGAATCTTTTGTCAATGAAGTATCCAACCAAGGCATTTTCTCAATAGAAAAAGCCTTTTTTTGAGATCTCAACAGGAGCTTGTACATGCCATCTACCAGGTTCTCAATCTTATGGGAACCTATTTTATACTTTATTTTTGACACCTTGTTAATCTCTTCTTTAACTAAAGAGCTCAAAGCTTGCAGAGGCTTACCTGATACAGCAGGTGTATCACCATCAAGATATTCACCCTCGCCAGATTATGTGTCTTCCATATGTAGTTCAACCAAATCCTTGCTACAAGCTCGCACATTTTCAATACTCTTCCATTGCTTGGTGCCCATTACTTCTCTTCTTTGATCAACATTAAGTGAGTCAAGTTTATTTGACATTATCATTTCGTTTGCCGCCAGTGGGGACACAATGGCCAGTTTTGGCCATTGCCCAAGATCATATAGCACTCTAGTTGGTGTGTTCCATGCATTAGGTGTTTGATGCTACTTTGATGATTACTCAGTTGAGACTTGCATTTCCACAATCAATCACAACCGTGGTGTACCAAGATTTCCACACAAACATAGATCGACACAATCACACTCGATTGAGCTATCCTCCAATTCTACATCCCTTAATCCCCTTTTGTTTCCATTTGAGGGCCCTTGCCATGGTCCCACAAAATCTCCATATAAGAGAGATTTTGGGGGTCCTCAGATACGTGTAGACCGGCGGGGGAGTACAGTAGGCATCTCATCGGTAGATAGTTGAGCATCCACCTGATTATCAATCTTCTTCAAGATACCTTGGTTGATTTGCACTTGGAAGCTTTGCTTTTTGATTTACTCTTGGCTAATTTGCTCCTGGCTAGTTTGCCCTTCTTCAATGATAGCTTGCTACCTCTCTGTCCCTCTCTTTGCCCCTTTCTTTCTCTCTCTCTCTCTCCCCTTAATCATCTTATGACAGCTAGAAGCAGCGTTTTCACTGAGGCATTTTGTTGAATAGGTGGGCGGCAACTCAGTACTAGCAAACAAAAGCTTTCACAGCTGCGAACCTGAGAGATGTAGAAGAGAAAGAGCTCTTTACCTGAACTCTGGTTCACTCTATGGCATAAGAGAACTTCGGTGGAAGGCTATGGTCGTGGTTTTCGTTCTGCTCTTGTTTCGTCTTTTCTCTCACAGCTGCTATTTCGTTCTGCTCTTTACCTATGCTCGCTAATGCCAATCTAATTTAAGCATCTTTACCATTTGTTTTGTTTAGTTTTGCATTTTCAAGCAATCACTTAACTTTAAGTGGTGCTTATTTTCATGCATTTGATTAATCACTTCTGATTTAATTTCAGCAAACTTACTAGTGATATGAACCATATCAGTTTGAAATGTATGATTGTTTCTGGCCAATTTTGCATAAAAATTATATTTTATTCAAATAGTTTAAGATCTCGGGGTTAAAAGAAGAAAAAGCAAATAAAATTGATATTGTCTCAAAATTTTTGCTGCCTCAAGAGGTTGAGTGCATCATATGGCTCTAAATCTTCCTTAGTTAACCATATGTGGTGATGATAATCCCTTTCCTTTTTTTGAACTCTCTTCGACTCTAGAACTTTCCAAGCTGAATGTGACTAATTAAATTGTTCTTCAACTTTCTTCGACTCAAGAAAGAACATTGATTTCATTAGAATTTAGTGTGCTTCCCAATTTGTAGTAGTTTTCTTACTATAGGTGGAGGACAATGCCGGTTGAAGAAACATGCTTTTGTGTCTGTTTTTCCTTTTACTTGTGTGTACTTGTAAGAGGAGTTAATTTGAGCCTACAAAATTAATTGGGTCCAATAGTCCAAGGTTGGTGGGCCCGAATTTATCGCAAGTCCAAGATTGGTGGACCCGAATTTATCGCCATCAAACGGGCCGAATCTCTCTAAGCCTTAAAAGGGTTCAGATCTACGAACTTAGAGACTTACTCGGGATCAGACTCAAAAGGGTTCGGATCCACGAACCTAGAGATCCGAAGCACTTGGCTTCAAACGAATTCAAACGCAATCTAGAAGCCGCACCATTAATGAGTCCCGGAACACTTGCGAACTTGGAGCTTTCCGGGATCTACGTACTAGAACCATGGGCATAATAGAGTCCGAACAAAGGATTCGATCCCGAGGACGGTGAGTGGAGATAAATTTACTCTTCAGTTAAACTAGCCTATAACCGGGTCGAGGTGGCATGATCTAGGGGGTCCCTGAGACTCGGCAATATTTGCGGCAGGGCGTTCTCTTGAACTACCCCTAACCCTTCTATAGCAAGGCGTCCTCTGGGACTACCCTTGACCCTTTGGGATGATTGGAGATCATCGGTTAGGTGTAGTTAAGAAGAAGGGCTCGCCGAGAGATTGATCTCCTCTTCGGGATTTTTCTCATCCTCGGAGAGGTCACCTCCTCAAACAAGGTGATTAGAGAGAATATTTCCATATGCCTTGCGCATGGGCTCCATCCTACATCATGAGGTGCCTATAAATAGTGCCAACCCATAACTTTACAAGGGATGGATTTTTTAGAGACAACTCTTGGGAAAGAACTAATTTTCCTTTTCCATTATCAATCTTGAGAGTGAAAGTGGGAGATCCATGGGAGAGTCTTGCCATTATTCTCTCTCTAACTATTTTGCCTTGTTCTTCACCCAATCTCTTATCTCCATCAGCTCTTTGCTTTTGTGTTCTTAGTTATGACTATTGAAGAATCTAAGCCTCTCATCATTTTCTAGAGAATTCGAATTTTTCTCAAGGATCTTAGAAGATCTTCGAATTTTCCAACGACATTCTTGAACCCTCTCATACAGTACTGTAGTGATAAATTAACTGAATCTTCGACCAATTATGCTTGTGCTGTGGATAAAATTCTAGAATTTGTAAATGCAAGTATATAATGAAGCCATATTAATATGTTAAGAAGCAGGGATACTTTTAAGAAGGTAACGTGTCATGTCCGATACTGATATGACATGACACTCAACGTACACTTTTTAACACTTAAACGCATATAAAACACATTACAAGTTTGAATAAAATAACTTGAATGTAATGATAAAACAAAAACGATGTAAATTTGTATCTATTATCTTCTTTTGGACTTTAAAAATTATTACAAATGCACTTCATGTGGTTTGCATAAAACATGTTTTACCCCAAGTAGTTTTGGAAATTACAAATATCCTTTTATCAGAATTTTGTATTTATCATAATTAACACACAAAAAAAAAAACATAACTATTATATAATAATAAAATTATGATAATCATTAATTGAAATATATTTATGGTATTATCAAAAAAATATTATTTGATTTAATGATCACACAAAGTCAAAAGAAAATTGAAAACAAATTGCACAAAGTAAATATATATATATATATATATATTTTTATATATATATCTATGAGTCATGCTAGGGAGCTCGAAAGCCCCCGCCCCCCGAATCCCCCGAATTCGAAAAAGGAAGAAGAAGAAGAAGAAGGACTGGACTGGAGGGGCCAACATCAACCGGGCTGGGCAGGGGGTGGAGGCAGAGGCGGAGGCAGAGGCGGGGCGGAGACGATCAGCCGACGAGCTGCGAGCTGCGACGATCTGCGAGCTGCAGAAGCGGAGGGGCCCTCTCTTCTTTCCATTCCCTCTTCCTCTCCTTTTTCTCTTCTTCTCTCTTCTTCTCTCTCTCTCTCTCTCCCTCTCCCTCTCCCTCTTTCTCTCCCTTTCCCTCTCCCTCTGTCTCAGACCTGCACCTGCATGAAGAAGAAGAAGAAGGAAAAAAAAAAAAGAATGCCCAAAACGACATCGTTTTGGGCATTCGAGGGATTAGGGGAGACAAAATTCGGGAAAAAAATCATTTTCCTATATATATATATTGCAAATGGCATTGTTTGTTGTGACAACACGGTGTTGTCACAGCACCGCCCCCTTTCCTTAAACTATGATTGATTTGTACTTTGGCTCTTGAATTTTAAAATTCAATAGTGAACTACTTTAATATATTATTTTATTACACTTAGCACATTCTTTTAGGATTCTGTCAAATATTTAAACAGAATCAATTCACGTGTGAAACACATATTACACTTACCGAATTTTTTGAACAATAATACCTTTATGGGTTAATTACACATACCTCCCTAAGGTATTTGACAATTACATTGATCTCTAATTTTTCTGAAATTACACTGACCTCCATTCCAATGAAATAAAATGATATCATAATACATAAATTGAAGTGCAAATTTTAAGTTACATGCCAAATTTTAAGAATACTATCCAATTGTAGTAGTACTCTATTGGTAGATTAAGAAATCACACTCAAATTCCAGTGGTATTCTTCTATTCTATTTTCGAGCAGTGACATAGTAGACTCTAGTCTAGAGTAGTCCTCCATCATATCAAATTTCATTATGAAGCCATGGCCAATATTTAGAGCTTCAAAGTTTTGCAAACCCCATAGATTTTTTTATTTTGTCAATGGGTATTTTTTCCATGGCTCCTGACCTACTTTAGGAGACTAGGGGAAGTCTTTAGGAATTTTTCCTTTCCCATCTGCTGTTGCCTCTATATTTTCCTTTGCTTTTTCAACACTGGGCACCTCTTCATCATTAGTGGAAACGTCCTCCACATTACAATCAAAGTTCTTTTCATTCGCATTATCATGAAATCGGGAATGGAGAAGAACGTGTTTGAACGATTTAGGGCTTTTAGATAATCCTTTGCGTTGAGATCGAGTGCATCATTTTCCCCTTCCTATATTGAGATCAACGCAAGTTTTCGCCGCATTCTCTTGTATTCATCCTTAGCACCCTTGATTTTTATTTACTTATTTCCTTTCTTACTTTGAACAAGTTGATCTTCTTCTTTCATAGATCTCCCATGGGAGCTGATCATTTCTCCAATGTGTCGTCTTTCTATGGTCACCTCTTATGTTCTTCAAAGCATAAGAATTGAATTGTGTGAATACATTTTAGACTCCGTTTGTATTATTTGAAATCAAGATGTGTTCATTATAAATATATTTTCTTTATACTACAATGAATTTTTTTCTCATCTTCCTTGGCAGCTTAAATAGAAGACTTAAAAATTTGAAAGAAGATTACACTTGGAACAAAGTATAAATGATCATTTGCCCTATAAAATCTGTTTTACAAGGAATCACTCTTTGGTTCTGGCTATTTTAATGTAGAAGAGTGACAAACAGAGCACAAGTCTTCTCAAATGCCAATATAAGGGGGGCAAAATTACTGAGGATCGGATAAAAGTTTCCCCAGTGACGATAAAATAAGAATTTTCTTTACAGTACAATCGGCTTACAAGATCAGTATCAATACAAATCCAATTCATACTTCTAGTAAAATAGAACAAAAAATCCAACAAAAGATTCAGCGGCCAGAGAAGCAAAAGGAATTGCGAATTGTGTTCTCTCTTCTCCGTTCTTCCTTTTTGTTTTGCTCGATCACAAGAACTATTTGAATGTGTTTTCATGAAGCATTTGATATGGTTAGGCTGCTTCTGAAGCATTACTGTAGCTTCCAATAGGCAATTGATGCTAAGATACAGTTTTGGGATGGTTTAAATTTACAGCTTCTCCCTCCTTGGGTTTCTTCTTCTGTTTCCGTTTCTTCTGCTTTTCCTTGAGCCTGATGAAATCTTTGATGCTTTTCTCCCATTCTTTCTTGTATTTCTGATAAAGAAGCATCGCAGCACGGGCATCTTCTACCTGAAACAAAATAATCAGTAACGTATTCCAGAGTAGCTTTATGTTTCAATAAAAAAATATATGAAAAGGAAAGCGATAATGAATCAGACACATCACACTGAATTTGGCTCAACCCAACCAAATGCGGCCTCATCGCATCTATATGCTGCTGTAAATGTTTTAACAAATGGAGAAAAGGATAATAATGTTCATATTGAAATTAAGAAAACAAACACCGCCACAAAGACGAGGAACTAACAGGGCAATGCTCTCCATTTTGTATCTTCACACCAAGAAACTCAGCTGCAAGATGACGAAGTGCCTTACTCCGGCCTTCCCTACTTCATCAACCACATGTTAATAAGAATGCTGAATTAACAAAAAGGAAATGGAAGTTATAATTTAGCCAAGGAGTGAAAACGCACTTTAGAAAGGGTTGATATTCTGAGGTATCCCGCAGATCCTTCTTTGAATGACTTAATAGCAATGCCTGTAAAGAAAATCCACTCCAAACACTCAGGTAACTTTTTATTTAATAGAAGCAAACAATAAGGGTGACTATTTCACAGGACAAAATTGAGAAACCAGATATACTAACCCTAAGATCGTTGCGCAAGGCATGGCCAACAAGAATCCTTCCCTTGATCAACTCGGCCACTTTCTTCTGAACAAGGCGGAACTCTTTAGCTGTAGATAACATCATAAACATGCATAAGATGTCACACAACTGTCACTGTAATTTTGAACACAACTTCTTATAGCTAGTACTTTTCAAAAAATAACTATTAATTAATATCTTCCAAAGAAGCAGCCTATTTCAAATGTCCAAAGCCTAACCCCTTTACTATCAACTATATTTGAAAAATTAATTTCGTCTAACTAAATATAGAAATTAACATTCAACACATCATAATTATAAAAATTAAACGATCATACTACTTATACAATAACAAATATTTAATCAGTTATAAAAACTCATGCAAACTATTGTTCATTTACCTTCTACCAAAATTGTTATGACATCCCAAGCTTAAAAAGCTATAAAGACCTAAACAATTAAAACCCCGTACACTAATTTATCTTTTTATTTAAAAATAAGAACAAAAACTACAAAAACAAAACAAAGGAGGCCCAAAAGCTAGATATGTTGCAGCATTAAATGCCATAGTCAAATTGACAACCTCGGTAAATTCCTAAATGCAGATGCAGCAGGAGAGTGAAGTTTTCTTCAAATTACCAATCCTTCCCATGCAATGAAATATTGCCATCAGGTCTGTTCACTGTAACTGCAGTCTCTAATTTTTTTTTGCTAAGTTTTCATCCTGATGACAGATAACATTGGGTTTCATTTCACTAGATATGCATACTGATCAAGGAAGATGAATCTTCAGTGAATTGCACTGAAGATTTATTCAGATCAACTGTTGCATATGGGGTGCATATCAATTTGTCATAATGGAAGATTAATGTTTGGAATGTTACAAATTAGGATTGGCTGGAAGTGAGAGATATACAGAGAGTAAATACATGGGGACTGACAACAACTTCATACAGCAGATAGGTTTGATTCAAAATAACTATATGAATGTCATTTTCACTACACGGCATTTGGATACTGAAAGTAGAAATATCTGCACATCAGAACTACCGTGCACAGTAAAGCATCATTAATCCAAATAGATTTTATGAAACTAGGACCCAGAGTTTTCTTTCCCATAGCCTAGAGTTATAGAAGTCATCACATACGAACTTTCTCATGCCAGCACAATCACAATGCAGAGAAGATATTTTTTTGAACATGATATAAATGGCAGGTTTATTAAACATTAATAATCAAAAAGGAAAACAAATAAAGCAATTCCCAAAAGAGAACAACATTATATTTCACCTTTACTATCACTTATTGAACAGCTGAACATAATTTAAAATTTTAAAGATGAGCAAGTGAAGCCATTTTTTTTTTCCTTCCATTGAGAGAGAGGGAGGGGTGGAGGAAAAGAAAAATAAAGATACTTTCAACCTTTCCTTAAATCTCGAGGTCGGATGCCACTAATTTCTGTTCGGAAGTCAACAACGCGGTCTACTGGGCGAACATACTCATCATATATGACATTTCCACACTTATTAACCTGCCATAAACTGAATTATATTCGATAAAAAATGAAATGCAAATTAAAGAGGTAATGATAAACTCAAAACCACACATCTGGTGTACCCACAACCATAAACTGAATTAAATTGAAACATGAACTATGAGGTTGCCAAATGGCAGGAAAACCAATTCAAGTAAAACCTTTAATTGATCAGCAATAACAACACATCATTGGATTGAACTGGTGTAAAAATATTGCATCACGATGGTCACAAGTTAAAGCACCATCCATTTCTAAACCTAGAACAATACAAATATAGGTTATTATTAGATGATCACAATTCACAAGACTGCACCCAACACATAATGTACAACACTTGAAACATTTATGTTAATTGAACAAGGTGTTCACGTCTTGCTCTCAAAACAAACAAAAAGGGACATGCCTTTCACCTAGTCCTCGGAGAAGTGCTTACACAAAAATCACACCATGCAAATCCATTATTCATAGAAACTTGAAAAGACAACCAATTATTAGTAGCTTCACGACACGTGATGTAAAACACTTGAAACATTTATGCGAATTCGACAAATCAAGTCTCAAATCTTAATGCCTTGGTTCCAAACCAAACAAAAAAGGACCTTAGCTCTTGAAGAAGTGCTTATCCAAAAATCACACCATGCAAATCTTACTTTATTGATGTTATATCATTCAATTTTTTTAAAAATAAAATAAAATAAAAGAGAAAATAAATTCATATAAACCAAGCATTGTCACAATTCATACAAGTCTAGGGTTTGAAAATGAGTAGGTGTGACTGTGAGATTTGGCTTGATTTTCAAACTTGCTTATCACAGGATTTACAGGAGCAGGAAATTAGAAAGCTTAATAATGAGCTATTTTATGGTTATAACAATTAAATTGGTGACCAATAGGTTGGGGAATGGTTTAGGGTTGTTTTAGCGTCATTAAGTAAGCTTTTGGGGCTGGAAAATTGTGCTTTTGGGGTCTATGAATAGAGACTGTAGAAGAAGAATAGAGGAAGAGACTCTAGGAATTCCCCCAAGGGAGGGTGCACAAAGACTCAGATAAAACCACAAAATCTTGACACAATTCTCCAAAACTCAACTTCAATGAATAGAAGATTATATCCATATTTATAGGTTTCTTGTTTTCCCAATACTACTAACACTATGGGCTCCAAAATTAAATAACTAATAAACTTTGACTTATTGGAATATTATAAACTCAATAAATACTTTACATAAGATTCAATAACAAAATTTGACAAACAAGATGACCTATGGGTGACCGTTACATCATTTTGTAAAATTACTGGATACCCTTGATACCTAAAAACTAATAAAAAATCATAAAATCTGTCCAATAATATTCTAACCAATAAAATACATAAGAGACTTAAATTGACCTAAAATATAATTGTGTAAACCCTAAACATTTGCACCTCTTTTGTTTCTCATGCTCTGCATCAATACCATAATATCACTGGCAAGGATGGAAGAATCAATCAAATGCTTGTGATGCATATTCATGGATGGTAAATGTTATCACCAAAAGAGTATGATAAGTGCGCCTTCACCGCATTTAAATAAGAAATCTGGACTCTTGAGTAAGAGTAGATACTGTGGAAAAGTCATAACAAGGAATGAAGACATATGGATGCAAGTCATATTGACAGTGGCGACTCCAGAAAATAATTTCAGCGGGTTCAATCATTATGTCAAACTTGCAACGACATCGTTATGTTATTCTACATTTGTATCGTACCAAACGACCAAAGCTACTTAGTTGAATGCCATAAGTTAGCAAGTATGAAATTGTTATACATTTTTTATAAATATTTATTGTAAACAATATATAATTATTTTAAATTTTATTAATCAATGTCCTAAGTATACATTAGAAAAAATAGTAGCATTCAAGAACAAAATGTCTTTATGCTTAATATATTTAGGTTGATCCGTATCTATTTTAATTTTTCCCTTTACTCGATCCGTGCAAAGCCATCTACAAGAAAATAAGTTACAAAATAAGAATTTTATACTAAAAACACATTCAGAATAATGTGTCAATGATATTTTTAAAATTATAAAGACAATGGTAGCCGTTTTGATAGAACATAAAAAGATTACAAGAAACCCCATAATTTTATATAAAAATTCTAACAAATTTGACTAATTGGCAGGTAATAGGGCAATTAAAATAAAATTAAAAAAATTAAATATGTGCTTATTTTCCCACCACCAAGACAATATCCATTAAAGCAAAACTAAAAATGATATACAAATAGAATTTTAAACATTATTTCTATCAGCAATGTTAGGGATACTAACACATTTATTAATATTTAATAATAATCTTACTAACACACAAGTTTTGGTACAATCAACCATCACTTAGTATGGGAGCCACATCAACTTGTGAGTGTGTTAATAAGATTGTTAGTAAATGTGTTAGTATCCCAAACATTTTTCTATTTTTATATAAAACAATGTGATTTATTGTATTTGTTTTCATTTTTAACTCATTATTATTCTTATAATTTTATAAATGTCATTGACACATCATTCTAAATATATATTTTTATATGTAATTTCTATTTACAATTTTTTTTTAACTAAAAGCTATGAACACAGTCATAACAATGCCTCAACTCAAACAAAATAATCTGAAAGCATCCAATCACCAATTATCCAACAAATGAGAATGTATACTCATGCATCACAGAGGATTCAACCTATAAAATTGAGTGGGTTCACTGGTATCTATTATTAACCTAAGGAACTAAAATATCATATATATGATAAAATAAAATAAAAATTCAAAGTTCACAGGGTTCAGCCAAACCCTCTCAGTGTCACATGGCGTCGCCGCTGCATATTGAAGATTGGGAGGAGTGTGGAGTGACTGGTCAGAACTTGATGCAGAAATTAGTCCTCAAAATCAAGAGAAAAAAAAATACAAGAAGAAAGGGACCATACAGATTCTACTAGATATTAGTAGTTGCCCCCCTTACTCCTCTCATTCTCATCCCATTGGACAACCACATCTCAAACTGTAAACATTTAGCTGCATTGATGATTGCACAATCAAGACTTAAAGGAATACCTAGGAGCAATCAATCAAATAACAAAAAGGCCTTCGACCCTATTCTAATGGCTTGAAAACTGTTAAGGTCACTGAATTAAAGAAATTACTAGGTTGGAGGAGAGTTTCTTAGTTCTAAGTGGTTGGGAAAATCCCTAGAATGGCAGTTTTAAGATGATGATATCCATTAAGCATAGAAAAGAGAAGCCTCATAGTTGACCACCTATTTTTTACAAGTAACAAGAAGAATAAACAGTTGAACACCTTGTTTATCCACTTCTAGTCAAAGATGCTACACATTTAGGTTAACTGACGAAGTAGTAGATCATCATTGAAATTTCATTGGTATATAGATTATGCTCAGTTAATAATCTTGGATAGTGTTTTGGCTCTCTCTAGCTTGGCCTTGTCATCAATCTCCATTATTCACAAATAAAATGTAGCAGAAAGAAAATATGTAAGGCTATTCTTCCAAAATCAGTTCAATTTTCAACTCAACAAGCCTTGATATCAATTACTAGGGATCAGCCATTTAGGTTTGTTTCCTATACAAACTCATACATTCATAGGTCAAAATCATGAAAGCCTCAGCACAAGATAGTTAAAGGTCATGATACTGACCCCAGATATCTGTCCAGTACAATCAATGTCTCAAGAAACATGAATAGAAGAAAAAAGATCAAACTAATAAATACCAGTGTAACTCGTCCAAGAGCGCTTTTATTTCCTAGTGGGCTTACACCAACCATTTCACAATCCATGGCTATTGCATCTGTCACACTGCCAAACAATTATTGACTAGTTAAGTAGCTTGAAAGACACCAAATCAAAATGAATAATCATAATAATCGTTCAAAAACAAAACAAAAATAAAAGGGTAATCCGTGGTAGCAGGTTAACATTCTTCAACAATCAAAAATCAAAATAATCATGAGATTTTAATCATTTGATATCATTTCACTGTATAGATAGCCAATATCTATAGTCCATACTATAATCCTCCTTTTCTTGAATAAATTCAAAGACACATTTCACAACTTGCCTTGTACTTCGATTGCCAACAAAACACCGTACCAAGGAGAAAAAGTAACTACAGTAAACACGCAAGAAAGCCTTAGGAACTGTTTGGATGACCTCAAAATGTAAGGCTATCGAATACAATCAAACTCACCAAAAGATGAACCTGCATACCTCTAAACCGGCACTTAGCAGTTAGCAAACATATTACCATATAGACAGGGCCAACCTTGAGTTATTAGGGCCTGAGGCGAATTTTTAAATTGGTCCCTTCATATATCATCATGCAAAAAAAATATATATATATATATATTTGGATAAAACGATGCCAAGACATGAAAAACCATTACAAGAACTAAAAAGGATAAAAATATAATCCTATTGCTTTATGATTTAACAAAATTTAGATTTAAAAAAATAAAAATAAAAACATATAAAATAGTTGAACTTCAATTATTTAATCAAATCTTTATTTCTCAGCTTATCAATACTATAAGAGCTAAAATTAATAGGGGCTTAGGATGATAATTTTTGACACAACTCGATCAATATATAAAATTAACAAGTTAGGGTTGACCATTTTTCAACATGAATCCAAATATAACATGACTCACTAACATGAATTATTAGTTATATATTTTAATGTTCACTAAAAGATACTATTGACAATTTTTTAAATAAAAAAATTTGTAAAATAATAATTTAAAGGCTAATATATTTTTTCATTTAAGATATGTATTTTTTTTGCTACCTATTTTAGAGTCAATCTAGTAAAAAATGCATACTAATAATGTATAGTTTTTTTAATTAGAAAAATGCAATTGAGTTGAAATCAAACATTTTGTGAATAATTTTATTTAGTAAAAATAAATTTTATAAAATTTAGCTTGTGAGAAAAAAATTTATTTTCGCCATACACTTTCTAAGTTATTTTTAACTAAAATGAAAACTTTCACATTAAACATCAATCAGACACAAATAAATAAATAAAAAAAACACCGAACAACAACATTAAAAAAAAATGGAGTGAACTAGTATTCAGGTAATTATGAAATAATACACCCTGGTTGGGAGCCCTAAATTTTGTTCAAAATTGGGGGGCTGAGGCAACCAGCCGAACTTGCTTGCTAGATTTAGAGGGTTACCTCATAACCACGTTATATATTATTTCTGCTAAAGTTGAAGTAAACCCATATCATATCATTGAAATGAGCTTAACCAAACAAGAATCTTATCTTATTCAAGGGTCTTTAGTACTTTGAAATTTAAAGACTCAAAATCTAAAAGTTGTATTATTTCTTTTTCCTACAATTTCTCAGTAACCAAACAAATAATAATGAACTATATATATATATATATATTCTTGGACCTGCAATCCGAGGACGTTGGAACGAGAGGGTTAGGCATAGAATCATCAGACTCCGCATTAGACCTCTCCTTGCGCTTTCCTGTAACAAAAAATATTTTAGCAGCCAAAAATCAAAGAAGAGCATGGAAGCTATTAGCAGATACATACAAAACTGAGGCAATGAAGCAATTTCTTTACCTAATACACTTTTTGGGGTTTCTGATTCTGATTTTTCTGTCGCCTTTGAATATGGTTTAGTGCCATGGCTTTTCAATTTCTGCAGAGCACGTAATTGAAGGATCAGAGAAAGTTTTAGAGAGAGAAAGTGGAGGGTTTTAGAGAGAGAAGAGTACTTTGCAGAGCTGAGCCCAGTTAGGGTTTAGTTGTGGCTGCTTTTTAGGGTTCCGAAGCTCACTTCCCATCTTCTTCTTCTTCTTCTTCTTCTTCTTCTTCTTCTTCTTCGCCTCTTCCTCTGAAAATGTGAATTCGCTTAAATTTCACTTTAATTTTTTATGAACTCAAAAATCTTATTAAGGGGTGGTTGGAGATAAATAAGTGTATTTTTTTGATTTTTTATTAAAAAAGAAATACGTAAAAAAATAGAAAAAATGAATAGAAAAGTAGAAAGGAAATATTGATTAATTTAATCTAAATAAGTGTATATATGTAAAAAAATATATTTTTTTAGTACATGCCAAACAAATACAGTTTAGTTTTAAGGTGATGCACTAATAAATTTTAAAATGTAATTTTATAAACCATTTTTTTTATGTACTCAAAAATCTTATTAAAGTATAAATTACATAAAATGGTGGTTACTTACCTATTTGGATTTAATTTTTTTATGAATAAAAATGGGTTTCTCCAAATTACACATTTAAACAATTTTGCACTATAAAAGTTGCGAATTTTTTCACATTATGAAACAAATCTCATATTACGAATAAGAACATAACACGCTAATAACGTGAACACTCTAATAACGTAGCATTCTAATGTGACATATAAAAAAATTCTTTAGTATATTTTTCTCAAACGTAACACTCTAATCAATGTAATCTCAAATATAACACTCCAATGTAGTACATATAAAAATTAGGGGTGTACACGCTCCGGATTGGTTCGGTTCTGAGAAAATCCAAGAACCGAACTGATCCTAACGGCTCTGTGAATTTGAGAACCAGACCAGACCATTACACTTGTAAAACCGGACCAGAACCAAACCGAAAAAACGGTTCGTTTCGGTTTGGTTTACGGTTCCAAAAATTTCTATTTACAATAATAAATTGTTAATATTAGCAAAATAATTACTCAAACTAATTACATTTAACTTATGATAAAAACTAATAATATTAAGGCATTACTTAATATTACATATCTATACCATCCTAATATCATTAAAATTATAAAAAACCAATTAATAAAAATAAAACTTGATATTATATATATATATATATATATATATCTTTTAAAATTCATTTCGGTTCGGTTCGAACCGTGATTTTTTCATAAAATCCATTAATCGAATCATTTTTACAGTTCTCATATTTCTTAATCCGAAACCGAACCAATTCTTAATAGAACCGAACCAAACCGTACGATTCGGTCTGGTTCGGTCCGGATTGCCAGTTTGAACGGATTTTTGAACAGCCCTAATAAAAACACTAAAAAACTACTTACGCTGCATTTGGTTGGGGAGTTTGGGAAAATATTTGGAAAGGAAAAAAAAAAAGTGTGTGAAACTAGATGAAATATAAGTATGCCTTATTTACATTTTACTTACCTTTTTCATTTTTCTTTTCAAATATCTCCTCAAATTCCCTAACCAAACGCATCATTAGTGTATTTTTTTCAAACATAACACTCAAAGTTTGAAATTATACATTTACCCAAAACTTTTTAAGAAATTTTTATACTATTTTTTGAATGGTTTGAAAAATCTCACACTATTTTGGAATGATTTGAAAAATCCTACACTCTTTTGAAATGATTTTAAGAATCCCAAAATCTTTTTTTCAAGTGTTGCATTAGAATATTGTGTTTAGAAAAAGTATATTAGGGAATTTTTTTATGTGTTACATTGAAATGTTACATTAAGAAGTATTTTTGCATTGTTAAGTTGGAATATTACGTTTGAAAAAAAATATAATAAGGAGTTTTTTGGCGTGTCATGCTTGAGTGTTACATTAAAGTATTACAAAATTAAATTATACACTTATTCAAAACTTACCAAGGAGTTTTTCTACTCCTTTTAAAATATTTAAATAATCTCATATCTTTTTTTAATGTTTGAAGAATTTCATATTTCAAATTATTTTTGTACTCAATTTAAAATGTTCGAAAAATCTTACATTTTAAGCCATTCCAAATAAAAAAGATTCACATATAAAAATTTAACCCAAATTTAATTATCATAGGTTGTGTATCTTACTTTTATATCATAAAAAAAATTAAAAAAACAGAAATAAGAGTATACCCATAAATTTAATTTTTAAATAATATATTAAATCCACATTTCTAAAATCAATGGGGCTAATTGGTTTATAGGAAAACTCTTGAGACTAATCGGATCACCATTATTCAATATGAGATCTATAGGTAAATTTTCATAGTTTTAATTTTCATCATTTTGTTTAAATTTTTATTAATTTTACCTACTTCTATTCCTTAAAAATTTAACAAATATCCTAAAATTATTAATTTTAATCTTCAATTTAAAAGAAAATATCTATCTGAGATCTTAAAAAAATTGACAAGCGTCCCAGACTTATTAATTTTAATCTCTAATTTATACAAAATTATCAAATTAGAATTATAAATACTAACGAACATGCTATTTTATAAACTTTTAATTTTTTACGAAAAGATATGTAGAAAAATAAATAAAGTGATGTGATAACTTATATTGATTTTTTTACTTTTTAACTATAATTTCAAGTTGTCAAATGAGGAATTTTTAGAATAAGATAAGTTAGACTAATTTTTTGGGGGAATTACACATAAATGGGAAGACAAAAAAATATTTACAAAAAAGTTTTAAAAAAAATTATGATTGTTTTATAAATAATTTTTTGTCCACTAATATGTAATTTCCCCAATCTTTTTTATGATTTAGATTATAAGTTTATAAATATTATAAAATTTAAATTCACTTAACTTTAAATTCACTTAACTCTATTTCAATCTATAATTCATTAATTATATTGGTATAAAACTAAATAAATTATACCTGCATCTCTTGAGTTTTGATTTTAATACATATATCTCCTGCACGTTTTGGAAAATATATTTTTTGCCTTGACTTTTATAATCTTATTACAATTTGCTTTCGAATACTATTTGTTCACATCATCAATTAATTGGGTAAATTACACTGATCTTTTATGAGGTCTGAAAGAATACAACAAATTTTATATTTTTAACATAATTATGTCAACTTCACTTGTAGTATACTTATATAGACCGAAACTAATGCAAATAAAATGAAAATACAAAAATAAATAATGTAAAATATACATTTTTATATAAAAGATATGATAATATCATTTTTTTTATCAATATAACTAACACATTATTGATAAAAATGAACCAAATATTACATAAATTAAAATTTTAAAAGAGTTTAATGTAATTATGTCAAAATTACAATTTATCAAAAAAAAATAGAGTAAGTTACAAATACATCCCTTGAGGTTTGCTCAAAATATAAATTGACCCTTATAGTTCTTGTGTGGGTGAAAATCTGACCACACTGCCTGCTTAGTGATCAACTGGAGAGCACAGGCAGAATAGATGGATTCAGCAACCTGAAACAGAAAGAAAAGGCTCCGGCGGTGGTTCTTCCACCCGGGGGCACTCCGACGATCAAGTCAGTATATCTCTCAAAGATAATCAAGTGCAAAACTTAATACTCAAAACATAAATTGCATACCTTAGACCCACGGGGGTGCCTCTCTTTTATAATATACTCAACCCAAATCCCACTAGAAGTATGACTTCTATGAACTCCAATTTAGTGCTTACTCTGGACTCTTTAAGAGATAAAGATAAACTCCCTAAGAGCTTTATCCTTATCTTGGTTAAGTCCCCTCTTCGTCTTAGGACTCTTGTCCTTTATTCTCTTTATCTCGGATTCCGATATCTTCGGAGATATCGGGGATAACCTCGGCAACTCCGAGATCATCTCGGCTTAACTATGACGACACGTGGCACGTCGGCTGACACGTCGGCGTCACCATGCCACGTGTTGGTATTCAGAAAATATATCCCCACAACTGCCCCCTAGGTTCTATTACCTTGGCATTCTAAGGTGATGGAACCTATATCGACATTTCAACATTTCTTTTCTGAGTAATGGCTCAAAAACTGTTTAGCCGAGATAATCCTCTTCCAGCCGACGTGTTCTCTTCGGAGAACAAGGTTTCGATCGTACTTTTCCACACGCATGAGCTGTCATGCATATCTAACCGTTCCTTTCCACGTGTTTTGTCTTCATTGGAGCGTGTCTGTGACGCGCCTGAAAGCTGTCTGTCATTTGTCTGCGCCGTCTGACGCCTGCGTTGCTCCAAGCATAATAATTGCCCTAATTTTGCCGTCGTTTCAAATTTTTGACAAAACTCTTCTTTGTCTCTATTTTTCCTTCATTTTTTCATTTTGATTTCTTGCTCTTTCTCTCTCCGAAAGTTCTTTCTTCTTCGAATCTGCCATTGCTTCGATCTTTTCTTCTGGAACTGTCCTTAATCTCTCATTCTTGCGAAGCTTTCTTTGCTGTTGCAACCGATTTCTGAGCTCGGCGAACATTGCCCCGGCTTCATTTGTTCTGGTAAGATTCTTCCCTTTCATTCTTAATTCTTTCTATGTGCTTCCGTCTACCTGTTGCTATTATCGTTTTTTTTTTTTTTTTTCAAAGTCTTGGCAAAGCCTTGGATCTGTTTGTATCTTGAATCATGGCTACATCTTGAACACTTGCATTATTTTACCACTTTTTTGTGCCACTGTTCTTGATTTTTTTTTACTTCTGTATTTCTTTTGCTTCTGAAAATCATACCTCTGTTCTTTGATTCTGAAGCGTCGCCTTTGTTTTCTTGTTTAGATCTGTGCCTTCGATCTTGATCTTTATAGTTCTTTGGCTTGGGAGTTGTGTGTAGAACCTTCAATTTAGGGGAAATTGAAACAAACCTTATCAGCCCTTTCCTAGGTCTTTGCCGAGGTTCTTGCAACCCTTCTTAAAACGCCCATCCTCTGAAACACATTTTAAGTTAACATAATGGGTATGTGGAGGCATAGGGTAAATACCCCAACAAAACTTGAATACTTTAGGCAGGAATTCTCTATCCCAGCCGATGTTCACCTTAAGCTAGCTGGGGATAATGATACCATCATGCCCACAGATCATACAATGCCTTTTCCTATAGTAGCTTTTACCGAATGTGGACTTCGGCTTCCACTTCACCCCCTTTTTCGTGAAGTTCATCATTTCTACAGGCTGAACCCTATGCAACTTACTATCAACTCCTATAGGGTGATTAACGGTATTATAGCTTTAGCTAGGTAGGAGAATCTTAGAATCACCCTGGTCGACCTTCAGTATTGCTATACCATGTGTCCCCTCAACCTGAAGGATAGGGGCTTCGTTTATTATCTTAAGCCGAGATCCACCCAGTTTAAAATTGTAGCCGACCTTCCAGACTCCAACAAGGGGGCTGGAGATGACTTTGTTATTGCGTCGGGAAATTGGGAATTTGGCCCAGACGAAGATGTCCACCTCTACCCTCTTCCTCGAACAATTTCAGAGGGCAAGGGTAAGAGCCCTGAGCCAACACTTAGTTGTTTTTATTTAAGTCTTAAGACGGTGGTGGAAAATGGTGGCGGGGGGTGGCTAGTGTTGGGTGAAAAAAAAAAAAAACTGAAAACTCAAAAAGGAAACACATTTTTTGTGTTTTCATTTTTTGGCCAAATTTATAAACTGAGACCACTGATTTATAAATCAAAAATTTTACCAAACAAGTTTTTATTTGAGTTTTTAAAATTTTTGTAAATATAAACTGAAAACTGAAAACGTAAGTGTTATCAAACGGCACCTAACAAACTAGTAAATAACCCAAGGGTGTTTGACAACTTGGTAAAGGCTTGGGGGTTAAGACCCTAGGTCCCAAGTTCAAAACTTATTGGGCCAATCTCCTGGGCGTAGGGCTGTTGATTAGGAGGTTAGCCTCAAGTTGTTGCTACCACAGCATTTGGTGTGGGCTCAATGCTCCCCCACTGCTCGAGTCCTAACTTAAGCGGAGCTTGTCTTGGGAGGTCGGGGCAAGTTCTCAGGTTATAGTCTCTTATCTCGGAACGGACAACAGGACACCTTGGTGATATCTGCAAGAGACGCTACCCTGGACTTGCGGGAGAGTGAGAGGATTTTCCTGTAACAAAAAACAAACTAGTAAATAACTTTTAAAAAAATTGAATACTGAATTTGAACTAAAATTAAAATTGAATACTGAAATTAAAGTTGAATACTGAATTTGAACTTGAACTTTTGTTTGATTTAATAGAATTTAACAATATTGAATTCTATTTAAAAATAAAAAAAATAAAAAATAAAATTGCAGAGTAAGATTGCAGAGTAAAAAAACTTATCAGGTACAACAAATTATTTATTTTTTTATTCTATTGACTCAGATTATGTCATGTTTCTAGTATATATTAAAAAAACATCAACAAGTAACCTGGTTTTTGAAATATATAAATATATCAATGAGGGCTAACAAACAAACAACATTGCAGAGTAAGATTGCAGAGTAAAGAACAAGGGCCTGGGCTAACAAACAAACAACATTGCAGAGTAAAGAACAAAGAAATAGAGATCAACGAAAGAAAAAGAAAAAAAACAAAGAGATAGAGAGATCAACAAAGCAAAAGAGAAAGGAGTAGAAAGAGCGAGAGAGTCACGTACCGAAGTGACGAGTCGAAAACGACGAGTAGGCGCTGATCGGAAAAGGAAGGAGACGGTGGCGGCGATGGTGGTGAGGAGAGACTACAATGGTGGTGAGCCCACTACAAGAAATGCCACTTTTGGCTACCAAAATATTGGTCGCCAAAAGTCAAAAATTTAGTCGCCGAAACTCTTTAACGACCAAAATATTTTGTCGCTAAGGTCGTCGCCTTTACCCTGTCGGCGATAGTATTGGCGACTAAAATTTTTTTGGTCGCCGAAAGTGACTACATTTGGCTACTAAATTTACTTTAGTCGGCAAAAGGTATGTTTCCGCCACTAAAATATTAGTCGCCGAATGAGTACTTTTGGCTACTAAGTTGGTTTGGTCGGGGAAAGTTCACTTTTAGCTACTAAATAATTGGTCGCCGAAAGTACTCATTTGGCTACGAAATATTATTTAGTCGGCAAAAGGTGATTTCGGCGACTAAAATGTTAGTCACTAAAAGTGCTACCATAAAATGAGAATGACTATTATAGACCAAACATTTTGGTCACCAATAGAATACATATTTTTAGCGACTAAGTAGTTTTGGTCGTTGTTTCTTTTGCCGACTAAAACTGTTCATGGCTAAAAACCTATTTAGATTCATTTGAAAACTTTTTGCCACCAAAGTTTTGGTCGCCAAATGATACCCTTCTTTTCTGTGACTAAAAAAATTAGTAGCCAATAGTTTACTTCTCTCGTTCTCAAATTTTTTAGCTACTAATTTGTTGGTCACAAAAACGTTTTGGGTTATGTTTTTGCTACTAAATTATTAGTAGCCAAAACTTTTGATTACCTATTTGGCTACCAAAACATTTGGTGGCCAAATAATTTTTCGTTTTGTTTTTTTTTTTTTTAAAAAAAAAAAAATTGTAAACAACCTGTATTCATTATTAGTACAACCTGTATCCTGTATAAACAATATAATCCATCAACACGAAAATTGACTATCAACCATTAAACCATTCAACAACGTGCACACATTTTAATTCCAAGCATTCAAAAAATTATGAAGACAATGTCCAATTCTATATATAATACAAATTCCATACACTCTAAGTCTAATCCAACGTCAATAATTTAAATCCATACATAATACAAAAATAACCAAATTAATTGACAAAAAGAACATTTGTACCACCACAAAAATTTAATCTGTACTGCCCGAAAACTATTTTGTACAACGTGCTATGCTAATTTTTACCACGCCAAATTTAATCGGATATTTACCACACCAAAAGAGTAATTTGTACGAGCCACCATATATACGGATAGAGGTATAAAAACAATGCCCTCCCGTAATTGTCAAAAAATTATATATCCACATTTGTATGTCCAAAACCATCTGCAAAAAAAAAATAAATTCATTAGTTTGGTGCCTATATAGCAACTGTATTAATTTCAAACATTAAAAGTCAAGGAGAGTAATAGCTATTAATTAATGAAAGACATCCAAACATGGAATTCTTGACGAGCATCGATTCTATGAATTAATGCCAAAAGTTCGGTTTATGGCAATTAAAAGGGCGACAATCAACATAAGCACTAAACAATTTACCAAAAATATTGTGCCACGTTTAACTAATAAAGAAATAGTTAATAAGGTGTCCTATTTACGTACCAAACTATAGTATTACCAAAATAAGGTGTCCTATTTACGTACCAAAAATATTGTGCCATGTAACTAATAAGGTGTCCTATTTACGTACCGTCCATCCCTATATGTCACATTTGTCACCGGTAAGCTTCCCGTTACCTAAAAACTGTGGTTCGGGGGTTGTTTTGCATTTTCGCCCCCCAAACCCCTTTTTTTAACTAAGTTTATGACATTTTCAACTCTAACTCCCAACGTAGGTGTCCTATTTCCGTACCGTCTGTCCCTACATGTCACATTTATCACCGGAAAGCTTCCCGTTACGAAAAAACAGTGGTTCGGGGACTGTTTTGCATTTTCGCCCCCCGAACCCCTTTTTTCGACTAAGTTTATGACATTTTCAACTCTAACTCCCAACGTAGGTGTCCTATTTCCGTACCGTCTGTCCCTACATGTCACATTTATCACCGGGAAGCTTCTCGATACTAAAAAACAGTGGTTGAGGGACTGTTTTGCATTTTCGCCCCCCGAACCCCTTTTTTCGACTAAGTTTATGACATTTTCAACCTTAACTCCATACATACGTGTTCTATTTATGTCCCGTCTGTCCCTACATGACACATTTGTCACCGTGAAGCTTCACGTTACGAAAAAATGGTGCCTTGGGGGCTATTTTGCATATTCGCCCCCCGAACCCCTTTTTTCGACTAAGTTTATGATATTTTCTACCCTAACTCCCAACGTACGTGTCCTATTTACGTACCGTCTGTCCCTACATGTCACATTTGTCACCGGGAAGCTTCCCGTTACTAAAAAACAGTGGTTCGGGGACTGTTTTGCATTTTCGCCCCCCGAACCGCTTTTTTCGACTACGTTTATGACATTTTTAACTCTAACTCCCAACGTAGGTGTCCCATTTACGTACCGTCCGTCCCTACATGTCACATTTGTCACCGGGAAGCTTCCCGTTACGAAAAAATAGTGGTTCAGTGGCTGTTTTGCATTTTCGCCTCCCGAACCCCTTTTTTCGACTAAGTTTATGACATTTTCAACTCTAACTCCCAACGTACGTGTCCTACTTACGTACC
>NW_021027321.1:1046441-1062707 GCF_004153795.1 Camellia sinensis
TCTGTCATTTTCTCTTTGGATGTATTACGTGTAAATTCAAGCCAAGGGCTTAATGTGTAGTTGAGTTAGTACTCTTTTTTGTAACCAAGTGTTAACTTGGAAAGCTGTAAGCCCGTAGGGCATTTGCTTTTGTTGTTAAAATGTAATACTTTTGTAATGAATTAGTCTGATGAATTGAAGAATGTGTATCTTCTATATATAAATGTAGGTTTATATTGTTGGGTTTAATGTCATTATTTTGAGGGCGTTACAAGAGCAACAAGATACGTGACAACAATAAAAAAATAAAAATAAAAACTTTTAAGAGATTACAATTCGAGTTTGTCAAAAAATAAAAATAATAAAGAGTCTGAAGTAACATCAACTACGACATGCATAATACTACGCTCACCTTAAGGTTAGATGGTAGAGATAAATCTATATGGAAAATGAAATGATAAATTGTTTTGTATAAAAATTTAAGAATGAAAGTCACAAAATATATAGAGAAAAAATTTAACTATTAGAAATTTAAATTTCAAAAGGGTAACGGTTATAGTCAACGGTTATACCAATTATTACTAATTTCAAAAATGGAAAACGAAACTTCTCATTAATGTTTCTTTCTAATTAACAAAAGTTGGAAAATGTTATTATTACACAACAAGAAATAAAAAGAAAATGTTTGAGTTCTAAAAATGAATGTTTGGAGATTTTGAAAAGATTTCAATTTCTTTTATGGTCTTCTCAGCAACCAAATACAAAAGGAATTCAATTATTAGACAATAATATTAAAATTTTGAAATTTAATTTCTAAATTTAAGTTGAACACTTCATATGAAATAAGCAAAGATACACGTGTATTGTACGTGATCAATATTTATTGACTGAATGTCTTAAGTAATTAGAATTTGAGTAGAACAATTTTTTCTTTAATTTGTAAAAAAAAAAAAATTGCCTCACCTAATTTGTTAGATTTTAGAAACACTCACCTAAAAATTAGATGGTAGAAATAAATTTGAATGGAAAATATTTTTATTTTTAATTTCACTTGCCTTCTTATTGACAGTCAGAAAGATAGTCACAGTTGATCTCAAATTTTCCTTCAATACACACTTAACTTCAATAAACTTTGACCCTTTTTTAACCTCACTTATGTCTCTCAATTCTTCATTCCTAAATATGGTTGCACCGTCACCATATGCGACCATATCCATTTCTCTTCACAATATCGAACCAACAGTATAATACTAATAACAAAAAATATTTTCATATTACAAAAATAAAAAAGTAAAACTAATGTTAGCATCAAGTGAATTATGTAAGATATAAATACAAAAATAGGAATTGAATCCAAAAAAGAAACATTTTATGTCTCACAAATATACTTAAATATATTCGTTAAGAACAAATCAAAATGCACAAGTTGACCATCTAAAAAAAATGCACGAGCTTTGTTTAAAATAAATTAAGAAAATAAAAAGCAAAGGATCACTACAACAAAATGCACTTTTGGCGACTAAAAAAACTTTAGTAGTTGTGGAATTGGCGCCCAAAAATAATATTAGTCACAAAAGTCAAATATTTAGCTACTAATTTTTTTTTTTAGTCGGGGAATATTGATTATTGGGGACTAAAAAAAAAATTTAGTCACTAAAAATATCATAATTGGCAACTAAAAAAAAATTTAATAGCCGTATAGCTAGTTTTAGCTACTAAAACTATTTAGTAGTTGAATGAAAAAAAATATATATATTTTTTATATTTGGTGACCAAAAGTTTGGTCGCCAAATGTATATTTTCAGCGACAAAAGAATATTTTAGTAGTCGTATAGTTAGTTTTAGCTATTAAAATTGTTTAGTAGCTGAATGAAAAGAAAAAAATTATTTTTTTTATCTTTGACAACCAAATTTGGTCACCAAAAGTATATTTGTAGCGACAAAAGAATATTTTAGTAGCCATATAGTTAGTTTTAGCTACTAAAATTGTTTAGTAGCCGAATGAAAAGAAAAAAATTATTTTTAATCTTTGGCGACCAAATTTGGTCGCCAAAAGTATATTTTCAGTGACAAAAGAATATTTTAGTTGCCAAAAAACTAAAATATTTGGAGGGATTTTTCAAATTTTGGAGGGATTAAAAAAGTAATTAGCGACTAAAATATTTAGTCGCAAATTGTTATTAATTATATATGTATTTTTTTTCCAACCCAAAACCGTAACAGACCAACAACTCTCTCTCTATCTCTCTATTTTCAGCATTTTTCTCCATCTCCCTCTTCCTCTCTCTCTCTCTCTCTCTCCGCTACTCCTCTCCCCTTCCTTTCTCACCGCTACTTCTCCTCGCGTTCGCGGGCAACCGAAGCACCTCCTCCTCTTCCCCCTCCTCCTCCACCATTGCCATCGTGAAGAGGGAAGACTATAAACGCACCAAACATGACTCTGTTTTCTCCGAGTGGAAGCTCTCTCTCTCTCTCTCTCTCTCTCTCTCTCTCTCTCTCTCTCAAATTCGCAAAAACAATTATCATTATGAGGGACCCTTGTTCAAATGTCCCAAAAACAATGAAAGAAATTTGGATTTTTGAGATTTTGGATGTTCTTTTTTTTGAGAATTGAAGTCATCTAAGTTAGCATCCTATTTATACAACTTTCAGTGGGTTGCAAGAGAGATATGTCATTCATTCATGTCTCATGTGCCAATGTTTGTGAAAATGGGTTGGTCTGTTTTCCTATGTTGGTGAGCAAACTAGTCTTTTTGATTTATGCACACCAAGTGTATGTAAAAATGTCATAGAGAGGTTTTGAGGACTGGTTTGTTGGTTTAGTAATTAAGTTGATTGCATGCTTTATTGTTGGTTGTAGAATGAATTTATTTTTGTTTTTTCTAGGATTATCTGCTTAAATTTTGTTATTTTGTAGAATGTTGTTATTAATCCTCATAACATAATTGTAGAATTTGAGCAAAATCAATTGTTGGTTGTAATTACTTCTGTTAATTAAATTTTAGTAAAAATGCCGGACCTACTGTAGTATAATTTACCTAGAATATAATGAACTCTATTCAATATGGAGTATCCACTTGTTTCACTTGTATTCACATGTTTGCTTTAGTTATGCCTATATTTTTGTGACATTAGCATAATAGCATTCATCTTGCCATTCTTCTCCCTTTAAATTCCCTACCCTCCTTGGTGGCCTAAAAATTAAGAAACTTCAGCTTATTCTTCATATACGTTGTCACTCATACTGTGTGCATGCATGTGTATATAAATGTCTTACATTTATTATAATCCACTTTGCTCAAACTAATTAAAGTTTATTGCTGACAACTGATTCTTCCTTTTGTCAGGTTTTTTCACCTTATGGTCGAGTTGAAGAGGTCTATCTTATGCATGATGAAATGAAGCAGAGTCGTTGTTTGTCTTGTTGCTCTTTTAGTTACACCATGTAGTCCTATTCAGTCTTGTAACTAAGCTATTATTTGAATCTAAGTGGCACAAACACTTCTAGGGAAGAGCACTGTTCTTGTCCTACATGTGTCGGACATCGATACTTCTTAGACACTCCTAGAAACGTGCCCGACACTTCTTCAACATATCCTGATTAAAAAATGAAATAAAAATTTCGGACAATTTGACAACACTATGCAAACACTTAGTGTTCTCTCTTGGATATGTGTGGTGAATATCTACAGTAACAATTCAAACACTTGGTGCACCCATAATATGTCTTGAAATATTTTTAATTTGATTACATAATTTGCATGGCCAACATAGAGTATACAATGGACAACTTCTAACATATGAAATGATATGGCAATAAAGATTAAAATGTAGTAAGACACCAAGTAATTGGAGAATGCATTATATACACGATGTTTGTGGATCTCTATTTTTTCCATTGCATTAGCAATCAAAACCAGTCTAGAACTTATCCAGGAAAGAATGGTTCATTTACATCGGATGCTACTTTGCTATAATTACTGCATAGTTACTTTTGGATCATACTTTTGAATTTTAATGACATGTCATAACCTTATGTATTATAATGAAGAGGATCTAAATCATGCCTCAGAGGCTATATGATCAATCCAACAATTTTTAATATAATAAACCATAAAAGTTAAAACAACAATTGTCTATAAAATAGTAAAGAAATGAGGCTTCAATGCTCATAATTTATATTTTAGTACTTACAAGCACCTTTTTGCATCTATAAATTAATACACTTCAGTGAGTTATCTTCATTGTGGCAAATGCAGAGAGGAAGATGAAGATTCTCATGCTAAATTTTTTTTTTCTCATATTTCTCTTTACTTTGCTAGGAACCCAAGCAAGAACTATATCAGGTAATATACCTATACTTAACCATAATGATTCTTTTTTCAGTCAGTCAATTGTTTTGTAATCAGTCACTTGGCAAGCACATGTTTCAGAACAAGTTGTAACTATACACTCTTCACTAGTTCAATGCTTGCTTTAGTAGCATTTCTCTTTTTATTTAATCAAATACTTTGCTCAGAGTACATATCATTCAACTATGAATTTTCTTTCATGAGTTCTTACAAAGTTAGAATACTTTTACAAATGCTTGAAGTACAGTTGAAAGTTTGAAGTCATCTTACAATCTTAAATTAATAACTTTAATTATTTTAGCAGTTTCAATTTATTTTCTAAACTGTCATTATCGTTGTGATGTATAACATGAACATCCACGTGACAAATTAATGAAGAACAATTGTGGAAGGACCTTCAGCCCAACAACAGTGTCTCTAGCATCATCATCACGAAGCCACAAGATAAAATGCGCCTCTCCTTGCAACAAAGAGCATTCCTCCAACTTTGCAAGAAAGACTAATTATGAAAGATCGTCAAATCCACCACCTCCATCTCCAAGTTCATCACCACCAACTGAACAAATATCAAACGCTTTTCCTCGTGGTGAAGATCATTCCTTTAATTTTTTGCGAAGAATGGATTAGTATGGAAGGACCTCAAGTCCACCACTGCCATCGCCAACATCATCACCACCAACCCAACAGATATCAAGGGCCTTTTCCTTGTGGCAAAGACCATTCTTGCAACTTTTTGGAAAGAATGACTCAATATGGAAGGACCTTAAGTCCACCTCAGCCATCCCCAACATCATCACCACCAACCCAACAGATATCAAGGGCCTTTCTTTGGATTGATGGAGACCTTGATATGTTTTGTTATTAAAAAATTTTTTAATTTGGATTTTAATTGCTGGTTTGGATAGTATATGTATTTGTTAGATTATACTATGTTTATGAACTCTTATTTTCTTTGATATGTACGGTTGATAGTTAAGTTTTGTTTGTGGTTGAAAATTGAGTGGTACAGGTTGTGGAGAAATATTTTTATTGAATGGTTGAGAATTGAATGAATTGATGAATAATTTTATATATGCACAAGCTATAGATGACGCAAAAAATATTACAAAACAAATTATAAAAACTAAATAAGACCTTTTGGTGACTAAACAAATATCACAAGTTGGCTTTTGGCAACTAAGACTTTAGTCGCCAATTGTAAAAAAGAAACTTTTGGCTACTAAATTTTTAGTCACCAATTCTCAAAAAGTGAAACTTTTGACTACTAAATAATTAGTCGCCAAACATACATGCTCAATTGGATACTTAATAATTTAGTCGCTAAAAGTAAAAGTATAAATATTTAATTATTTAAAAAAAATATATGGCGACTAAAGTTTTCGTCGCTAATAGGCCACTTTTGGCTACCAAAAAAATTTTAGTCGCCAATTGTTTCCCCGACAAACTATTGGCGACCAAATGGATGACCAAATATATTAGTCGGCAAAAGTGATTGGTGACTAAAAACAAGGCGTTTGGCGACCAAAATTTCAGTCTCCAAAAGTGAAATTTCTTGTAGTGGATATCAAACAAATACAAAAAAAGATTTAGGGTTCAAAGAATGTTAGGTTTTATTCTTGGCAATCCCGGACAATAATAGAAAATAAAACTAAAAACATGTAGTGGTGTTTTGGGAACTTCCTAAAAAAGTTAGCTTTTAGGCTTTTTAGTTTTTTTACACAAAAAAGCCATAAAAAGTCAGATTTTTTTACACAAAATAGTCACAAAAAGTTAAAAAAATTAAAAAGTCAGCTTTTAACCAACTCCCATGACACCTAATAATAAGTACGCATGGGCTACAATTTGGTGTAATAGTGCAATTCAAATTTGTGATGCTTCTACAATACAAAGTAAAGTAGTAAATTAATTGCATTTGATATTATGAAAAATTAAAATTTCATATTAATTGAGATACACATAATACTACACACACCTTGAGGTTAGATAGTAAAAATAAATCTGAATGAAAAATGTAATGATAAATTGATTTGTATAAAAATTTTGGAATATATAGAGAAATGTTTTTATTGTTTAAAAGTCAAATTTTAAAAGGGTAACAGTCATATTCAACATCTAATACCAATTAATACTAATTTTTTTAGATAGGTGAGAATCAATATTGATTTTAAACTTCTTTCAAATTTTTTTTATTGTCTTCTCATCAATCAAATACGAAAGGAACTCGATTATTAGGTAACGATTTTAAAATTTTGAAATATCATTTCTAAATCTAAAGTTAAACACTATGCAGTGAGTAAAGGTGTACGCACATTGATGTGATCAGTAATTACTAAGGGGCACTTTGGGAAGAAACTAAAAAAAGCCAACTTTTTGGTTTTTTAATTTTTTTAACCAAATTTTTTTTTTTATTAACTTCTCAAAATACCATTAAGTGATTATCATAAATAATTAGATAATTTGAGTGGAAATGATTTATTATTCTATAAATTGCTAAAAATGGAACCAAAAAAAAAAAAAAAAAAAAGTCCTCACCTAAAATTAGTTGATAGAAGCAAATCAAAATGAAAACTATAATGATAAACTATTTTATATAAAAAATTTGAAACCAAAGTCTCATATATATAGAGAAAAAATTTAACCGTTAAAAATTTCAAATGTTAAAAAGGCATCTAATTCCATTTGATACTAATTTCAAACAACAAAAAATCAAACTTCTCAATAATGTTTCCTTCTAATTAACAAAAATTAGAAAATACTATATAATATATTAGATCATTTCTAACCCAGACTCAAATCGTTTATCAAAGTTTAATTTGATGAAAAATTAGTGAAACGGTGTTCCAATCATTTTACCAAATTAATATCAAATGAAAGCAATCCTACTTTTTTTTATCAAATAAAGGGAACGTTTAACCGTTCATCAAATCTCGCAAGTGACCATTGGTAAACGACTAGATAGATGACTGGCTGAACAACCAAGTGAACAACCGGATTGGAGAAAATTTGAAGAAAATTTACACTAGGTCGGACAATTGCCCCAGACATCCTCTCGGTCGACTAATTATTTGATAAAATTAAAAATTTAGCGTTAAAACATTTGGTATTAAATGAAATTTTTAACTTAAATCTATATTTAAATTTGATGAAAAAAAAAAAGAAATAAACATTGGAAATGCTCTTAGACAACAAAATTGATGTGTATGATTTATTTTTGAAAAATGCCTCAGACCCCCAGTGGGGGTCACTGGGGGTCATGAACGGTGGCTTCCCATTGGTTAAAAAAAAAAACTATTTTTTTTTTTTTTTTGGTGTTTTGGACAAATGAGGGGCTGCCACCTCAGTAGGGGTCGACCCCAGCAGGGGTCTGTAGCATAACCGTTTATTTTTTTATTAATTTTTTTAAATTTTAAGATTTAGGGCTTATTTTATGTTGTCTTTTTTTTAATAACTTTTTAATTTCATGTGCCCCCAAAGGGCCCTAACCAGTCGCTTCTCTCAGTGACTCTGCTGCGAAAATGATGGTCTTATCCTGCGCTTACTCTGCTTATCCTACGCACGCTGTCAGTCTCAGAGCTCATAGAGGCTTTTCTCCAGAGCAGTCGACCTCTCCAGTCTCCGTTTCTCTTATCCGTCATCATCGTCATCATCACCATGATCATCCCTTTGTCCCAGAGGTTATGCTAAACCCAAGAACTTTAGTTATTTCTCAAAACCCTAAACTAATCCTCTGTTTGGATGCCAAGTAAAATGCAAAAAAAAACCGTGCACTTCATCTTCCTCCTCCATTAATATTCATGCATATATCATGTATATATATTTATATAAAAAATATACACATATTTTAATGCATAAAAATAAGCACGAAAATACCCATATTTATAGCTCTGATAACAATGTAAATCAAAGTATAAAATAATGCAGCGGATAAAATATTTAGATCATACCTTTAGATGATAGAACCTCGTAGGTAAATCACGTGCTTCCAGAATCTAATAAACCAACCCAGCAGTGAAGTGATATTACAGAATGAATATCACCCACACAAATCACAGTGCAAATGACTTGATCGTTGTTCTTTGGGAGAGAGTCAGTATATGGGTAAAACTCAAATCATACGTTGTTTCTCTCTTAATCACCCATAACCCATATACCCGATATATAATATGTTATTATTATCTATCCATATCAGTAATGGAGATAATACCCGATATATAATATGTTATTATTATCTATCCATATCAGTAATGGAGATAATTTCTGTATCCTGAGTGGCTATCTTAAATAGGTTTGAATTCAATTTCAAAACCTATTTGGATAAGATTCAAATTCAAATTCAAATTCAAATGGTCATGCCACATGGGCGCCCATTACTAACACAAACAAATGACAGTTGTTAAACAATGATCTTGGTTCTGTGTGCTCAAGAATCACGCATGTGCTGGACTAGTCGCGTCAAATTTGTATATAAAATAATTTAGAAATAGAACTTTCTTTGTTTTCAATTGTCTAAATCCTAATCTTCACAATCATGTGTGTTTCAGCACTTTGGTGGTTCCACAGGCTATGGACACCAAGGATGCGGGAGGACGTGAAGCCCTTGACCAAGCTTTTGTAGAAATTGTCAGTGCTGAATCTGCAATAGTTCGTTCACAGGTTCGCCTCGTACTAATATATGTTTCTGTAATTCTATGGGGGCATGTATAAGCTGTTTAATATATTTTGCTCCTTCACCATCTGTTTTTCTCTGGTACCCATGATATCAAATGTGCATTGTTTGCTTTTCTTGATAATCCATCTCACCATAAGGCCATTGAACCAGTCATTGAGTCTCGATCAAAGACAAGGCTTCAGCTTCAGCCTCAGCCGCAGCTCAGAAGACCTGCTGAAGTTGTCAAAGATAATTGACATGCTCAAACACAACACTTGTGGTGGTTAGACAGTTGGGTAGTTTGTTATGTTAACTAAACCATAGTTAGCCTACATACTTGGTTAAGTCAGGTAGTTAGATCAGTATTAGAAATATGATTGTATTGATTGTATTTTACATATTGAAAAGATGAATTCCAGTTTCTCTTTATTTCTTAGGCCAGGGCATGAGGTGAGCTATCATTTTTATGCCGTTGCTTGTCATTGTCATTGTCAATTGAGAATCCTTAATTTGATTCTAGAATATGATTTATACTGGTTTAATTTTCAGCTTTGCGCAGTTGTTTGTTGCTTGTCATTGTCATTGTCAATTTGTTTAATGTATACCTCTGGATCGGGTTGGTTTGGTGTTGGCTCATCTTGTTCAGTCTAACATCCATGCTATTCTTAGCAATGCGACGTGCACTTTTCTTTACACTTACATGTGTGCGTAAATTTTTCGGGCTATATTATAGAAAGAGAAGTGCCCCTCTTTTTTAGATCAATCTTTTGTCATTTTACATATAATATTTATAGAGCAACCCAAAGTATGAGAATCTGGCTAAAATAGGTCAAGTATGCAATCTTACCTTCATGTTTTAGGAGAACTTGATCAAAGCATGATAGATAGATAGAAAACAACCATCTTAGACATCTCTTTTCCCTGATCCTTGTTATGTTCTTTTCCTGTTCTTCTTTTTCTTCTTTATTTTGGGACATGCAAAAAAGCTAGTTTTGGTTAAAAGTGTAAAAAAATTATTAAGTTTTTTGTCATCAACTAGAAAGTCCAAATGTCATATCAACATTTTTACACACAAAAAACAGCTTTTTTTTAGCAACTCTTTAAACTTAGTGGGCCTTTGAGGTTTTGTTTTTTTCACTTTTTTAAGAGCTTAAAAAAAAGGTAACATGTTTGAAAAGTTGTTGAACAAGCTAATTTTTTGTGTGAAAAAAGTTGATGTAACATTTGACTTTTTTAGCTAACAATAAACAATTTGGTGTTTTTGATTTTTTTAGCTCTTTTATTCGAAAATTTACCTTTTTTTGTAGTGTTCACGAATGACTAGTATGGAGAAAAATGCTCCTCTCTAAGTCTGACTTAAAATATCTCATAGAACTTCGGCAAAAAAATTAAGAATGTTGGTTACTAGTAATAAATTTTTTCTTCCCAAAACACACTATCTAAAAATTTATCATACTAGTCCAAAAATAAATTGTTGATCAATAAGAATGAAAAGTATGGGTCTACATAGGCCACTATTGCCCCAATAATTTTTCCACTTTCAGAAAAAGCAAAAATTGAGGTAAATTCCAACAACTAGTTACTCAAAACATTTATTTCAAATAATTTTTTAATAAGATTGTATAACATGAGCTTTATACTAATTTCAAACGACAGAAAACAATGAATCTTCTTATTGATTTCTCTTTCTAATTAACAAAAGTTGAAAAACACTATAGCATGACTACTAAGGAACTAAATTATTGGATAACAACAAGCACAGGAAAATGTTGAGATTCTGGACAGGAATGTCTAAAGGCTTTAAAAGGTTTTCAAATTTTCTTTCTCATCTTCTTAGCAACCAAACACTAAGGAACTCAATTATTTGACAATAACAAAGAGAAGGAAGATGTTCAAGTTTTGGAAAGGAATGTTTGGAGGTGTCCAAATTTTCCTTCTCGTTTTCTTAGCAACCAAACACAAAACAAACTCAACTATTAGACAACAACAAAGAGAAGGAAAATGTTCAAATTCTAGAATGAATATTTGGATGTTCTGAAGGTTTTCAAATTTTCTTTCTCGTTTTCTCAACAATCAAACAGAGCCATTTAAGATGATTCAAAGACCTACTATCCCAAGTTTTGGATGAAATCGATGAATGTTTGGCAGTTGCAATCTTTGACCTGTACATGCCGCAGCCAACGCAAACACATGCCATGCAACCCCCAAATTTGGAAGATGTAGGGCTCTGACATGCCTTGCTGCTTGGTCGTTTCTTTTCATTTTCACAAGTTATGTTGCAATAAGGACAAGCAATCACCTTCAGTCCTAAACAAGACAACAATTCTAAGTACGACAACTACGTTTGATAGAAGTAGCTAACAACTACAACAACAAATTACAAGTCTAAGCAAATATACCTTCCTTTTCCATTTTTTCACTTGTAGTGAATTTTTTTAATTGTCTAATTTTTTTTCCTTTTTAAGTATATAGACCTTAGATTTTTTTATTTTATTTTGTTCACCAGTAAAGACTTCGGTATTGATCCTAAGGTTCCCCATTTAAGTCTTAGCCTTCTAGGCGTCAGCACTATTGACTATAGCATGACATGTTTTCTAGGCTTGGGTAAACTATACCCAATATTTGGAGTAGTATGGGTGTAAATCACCACTGTTGTGCGAATTCATGACTTAGATAAAGAGTTTGGTTTTGGTAATATAAAATTATTGCGTATTTTGATCTTCACCAATTACGAAGAGCCACCTCTGCAAATGTGGGCTCGAGGTGGCTCGAGCTCCCACATTTGCTGGTATCCATCTCCTTAAGAAACAACAAATGTGGGAGCTCAAGTCTACATTTGGTTTACAAAAATCTTACTCATAGGATTTTTTTTTTGGTGACAAAAATTGATTTTACTTATTTTTAGTTAAACAAAAGACGATCTTTTCCCATCTTCAGTATTTCTTTTTAAAAAAATTGTGCAAAAATTCACTTTTTAAGTTTCTTTAGACTAAATGATTTTGAAATTAAAACAATTAGTTTTTTTTGTTAAGTGTGCCGTTACTCCACCAAAAAAAAAATGATTTTTTTTATAGTTTTAGTAAAAAACAATAAAAGTTGACACAATATTAAAAGAAATTACCAAGGTAAAGCCAAAAGACAAAAAAAAATGGGATTATATCATATTAGAGAGATTAGGGGAGAAAGAATTTTACTCTCTATAAAGACTTTGAGCAAATGTCTAGCTCCCTGAGACAAAAGCTTCGTGGTATGTACGACACTCCTCCATCGTCTGGAGGTAGAAACGTCGCTCTTTTCCACTACAGCACCAACGCACGAACTCGCCACGATGAACAGCTTGACGAGACCGGAGGAAGCCTTCAACCTCTCCAGGATTATGTTTGTAGTAATACTTGAGCAAAGGTGTGTTAATCAACGGAACCCTCTTTCCATCTTCTTTGATAACACAAATTTGGCTTTTCCAGTTGTTTTTCTTTTCCTCCTTTCATTGTGCATCAAGTATGAACGAGGGGACAACTTGTATAGACGCCAAGATAAATTTGCTCATCATTTTCAAGCATAGAGAGGAAAAAGAGTACCACTATATATCACTTGTTACTAGTCATTAACTCTATTTAATTTATCATTTCTTCATTGATTATTTCCAAAGATGCAACCAATCATTAAAACCCATATACATGGTGATATAAGAAGGTAACAAAAAAATAGATGATACATAGCATTTCCCATAGAGATACTACATAGGCCCCGTTTGGTGTAGCTGTTAAAATAGATTATAGATTATAGCTTAACAGATTATAAATTATGACTTTAATCAGAAGCTGTTAATCTGTTTGGTGTAGCTGTTGGATTATAGATTTAAGTTGCTAAATAGTGTTTGTTAAATAAGCTGTGAAGTAGCTTTTTCAATTAATTTTTATTTTTTATTATTCACTACTTGTTTATATTTCTCATAAAAAATAATAATAATATTCTATAGTCCATTTGGGTCTTTTTCTATTTAAAAAAAAAAAAAAAAATTAAGAGTATAACTGTAAATTAACATGTCCACAGCAGAAGCTGATAATCAGAAATAAGGGGTAAGCAGCTTCTCAGAATCAGTTTTTTTGACTTAAAATAAGTTGTTAGAATCAGAAGCTGTTTGAAATAAGTTTAACCAAACAGTCCAAAATAACTTTTCGAAAGCCAGAAGCCATAAGTTGGCTCAAAAAAGTCCAAACAAACACCACCATAGAAAATCAGTACATAATGATGTGACCATTAGTCACTATAGTATAATTTAAGAGAAGTGTCACTCTAGTCCCTTTAGTTTAAATTTGAATAATTTGAATCCTACACTTTCACATGATGGGTTTGTCGATCCAGCTGTTGTCGACGAGGATCGGTCTCGCCAGGGGGAGGCACTTGGCGGAACTATGTAGGGAAGAGTATCCGTATTACGGGTAGAAATGTGGATGACACAACTGGTGCTAATGAGGTTGATTTCAGTTCATATTGAGTTTTCTGAATCATGCTGTCTTTGTACATCTGATGCTTTCTAGGTTGAATTTATTGGAGCAATTTCATTATCATGATGCTTTGGTGTTATGGTTGCAGAAAGATTCATTGATGGAGATAAGTTTTCACATTCCTAATTCAACAATTTGTAGGGTTAATTTTTCAATTGTTTTCAATTGTAAACTGAACTGATTAAATGTTCTTTTATCTCTCTGCTCTCCAGCCTCTTCTTCTTTGGTATTTTCTGATTGCAAGGTAAAATTCATCTCTCTTCCAAAGTTTTAGGGTTTTTTTTTTTAATTCTTCTCTGGCCTCTCTTCCTGTGGAATATTCTGATATAACTTCAATCAATCAATGTTGATTATGTATAATTGAGACTCAATTATCAGAATAATGGGTATATCAGAATATGGGTATATCCAATATATACAGTCTTATGTTGAAAAAAAGTATAATTGTAACTAAGTAACTAAGTATAGATATACCCATTACTGGATAATTGAGACTCAATTATCAGAATAATGCAAAATTACAATGTTTATTTATCAAAATTTCTCTCTAGAATGATGCAATGAGACCCCATCTTGAAGGGTTTTAAAAGGTTAAAATTCACTCACATCATTCTATAGAATTTTTTTTTGTATAATTTTTATTTTTTTGTTTATATAACATTTACTCTTGAGGTTTCAATTTGAAGTCACCTCTAATCTGTTTTATTTGCTTCCTCAGATGAAAATTGAGCTATTTCTTTTATGTATATCAGTATATGTATGCTTGTGTGTTTTTGTCACTGCTCTGATGCCCTGTTTTGTTTTTTATAGTGAAGTTCTTCATCTTGCTGTTAAATTTGTGGTGAGTATATACATTTTTATGTACTTGGTTAAGTATATACATTTATATATGTATTTAGGGTATTCATGTATATATGTTTTTTTGGTGTTTTTGCATCTTTGTTTTGATTTCCTGTTTTGGGTTATTGGTCCTGGTAGCACTGAGGCCGTCATAGAGATAGACTTCACCTATTACGCTGCAGGAAAAATTTCTGCTGCGTTTTGTATGCAGTTGCTTAGGCCTTCTCAAGATAAGTCAGATACAATTGTGGTTCCTCTTGAAGCAGAACTAGGTGGGGAATCAGCCAATGATCTTATAGATGCTGTTTCAGTATCGCTTGAGACTCTACTGCCATGCAATTCCAGTGATACTGTTGTTGTTGCTCTCTTGCTGAGAAATGGCACTCCTCATCTCTTGAATGTTGTTAAGATTAGTTTAATTGGAGAAAGCACAAAGCTTTTCCAGATTAAATACAAGGAAGGCTTAATACTTTTTCCTGGCATCGACACACATGTAGCTGTGGTTAGTTATATTCCCCTGCCCATTGGGTTACATGACTATCCATCTGAAAGTCCGGATATAAACTGGAATTGTAAATTAGTGATACTGACAAATGACTCAAGTAATCCTCAGATTGAGATGCCCTGCAAGGATATAGTCAGTATTTGTTCAAAATTAGATTCCTATCTTGAGTATGAACAACAGCCTGGAAATGCAGAAAATGCCAATGCAAGAACAGGATCTTTACGCAGCGGCGTGTAGTCACCATCATTGATCAAGGTATGCTCATTCTGATCCATTTTTCTTTAGTTAGTACAATGGCAAGGATTTCACTGTCATTGATCAAGGTATCCATTTTTCGACAGTTGGGTTTTCTTGAGCTGTCCATTTCATGGGTTTGTGCTGTTGGGTTTTCTGGTATTACCGTTGTTCTCTTTGTTCTTTGTTCTCATTGTTGATTGCTTATGCAGATAAAGGTGGTGAAAAGTAATATTTGAATCTGTTTTTGAATCTTTATAAAATATTACTTATCCCAAAGCATCTTTATAATGAGCATCAATCCATAAGAAGTAATATTACTGAATGTAATATCTCTATAAAGAGCAGATGTTTTTGAACAAAATTACTCCATTTTATAAGAAGTAAAAAACATCTATTTATAAAAATTATAGAGATATAAAAACATGGTTAAAAAAGTAAAAATGGAGTGCAGAATCCATTTTTAAGAAGTAAAACATGCTTTGGGAATTTTGAATTTTAATAATGAGCAGATGTTTTGAAAATGTTTTATAAAAATGGAGTGCAGTAATTTTGAATTCAAAACTTTTTATAAAAACATCTATAATTTTGATTTTACAGATGTAATTTTGAGCAGATGTTTTGAACAAAAATGGAGTAATTTTGGACATGGAGTAATTTTGAACAAAAATGGAGCAGATGTAATTACTGCACTCAATTTTCATGATGTTTTTGTGAAATTACTACACTCCACCTCATTAGGTTTTGAATTCAAGATTTTAATTTTTGAATTCAAAACATCTGTTTTATAAAAATTCAGAATCCATTAATTCAAAATTTTGAAATAATATTACTTTGGGAATTTTGAATTTTTACAAAACATCTGCTCATTTTTAAAACATTTGCTCAAAAATTACTGCACTCCATGTAATATCCATTTTTATAAAACATGTTTTTATTGACACATCTTCTATAAAGCATACATATTCTGGAAAGCTTCGACCCACTTTTTTTTTTTTATAAAGTTTTAACTCACTCTTTTGGCGTATGACAATATAATGTTTGTTTTTCTTATGTAGTTAGAATTTGATTGGCAGCAGTAACACTAACTGGTGTGCATTTTTATTTTAATTTCTTTTAAATTGCAGAGTACTGGCTGGTGTGCATTATTTGATATTTAATTTTTTTTTATATTTGATTTGTTTGGAATTGTAGAGTACA
>NW_021027321.1:1106200-1117769 GCF_004153795.1 Camellia sinensis
TTTGATATTTAATAAGGCAATCACAAACGATGGACAAATAATTTACCAAGGTAACAGATTTTCTTCTAATATTCGGGGTCTATACATTAATTATTACCAAATTCACCAACTTTCATATTTAATAAGTCAATCACAAAAGGAGAATTACAAATTCCGGAGCCAAAAGAATATCAATGTAAAAATATCAATACTAACAGTATATAATCCCCCTTTGCGTGTACTTGCATATATCTCATGCTTCTTACTGAGAAGTTTTTGAAAAAAGATTTTCTTGCTTTTTCTTTAAACGTAGAGAGGAAGCAATCCCATGGCCGAAAGAAGATTGAAATGAAGATGATAGCCAATGAAAACGCAAGAAGGATCACCTTCTCAAAGCATATACATGGGATTTTCAGCAAAGCAAGCGAGCTCAGTGCCTTGGTGTTTTGCTGTAAGGGTGCAGGATTTTGGTCAATCTGTGGTATGCTGATGAAAGCAAGGGGAAGTGGATGTATACCTGGTATTAGCAGATCTTCTTGGTGGCCAATTTTGCTCTGCTATGTTTCAATTTTGCTATGCTTTGCCTTATTTTTGGGTTTTTCCTCTGCCTTAGTTTTTGCTGTCAAGCATGCTCATTGCTGGTTCGCTGGTGTATTGGTCTGATGCTACATGGGCTGATTCTTAGTGCTGGTATGCTGTTGGAAGCAAGGGGAAGTGGGTGTATACCTGGTATTAGAAGATCTTCGTGGTGGCCATGCTTAATGTTTCTGGTATCTCGGCCTAGGCCATACCTACCTGCGGACAAGGTTCAAGTGCAAAACGTCTCGGCAATGAATGCCCGAGGTGAAGATGGGGTTGAACAAGATCTCAAGATGGTTCTAAGTACAAAGGGTCAAAGGCGGACTAAGCTCAGGATGATCTCGGCTACACACACACACTAAGCAAGGAACAAAATCATGCAAGCAACTTAAGCAAATCAAGCCAAGATAAAACCTTTAAATTAACATAAGCGGCAAGACCATGCAAGAATGTACGCAAATATGGCAAGAGCAGGGTGAGGGTTGTCACAAACCATTTGCTCCTAATCACCCCCAACTTGTAACAATCTTGCCCAAAACATCCTATAACTCAAATACAAAGTATTGAAGGACGGAAACAAGATATAATAACAACCAACAGCACGGAACCCAAGTTTGGAATACTATAATCAATGGAGGGAAAACCGGGATCGCTATAGTTTTTGCTACAGTTTTGACTGGTTTTAGCTCTGTTTTGAGCTGGTTTGGTCTTTAGAGGGTTATATTGTGTGGTTGTAGTGCAATTTCCTTCATTAGCTTAATGTTTTAGGCTTTTTAGCATGAATTGTATGAGTTGTTTGCATGTTTTAGTGTCTTTTTGCACTCCATTTCAGCACTGAAATCTCTGCAATCTCCCTCTATTCTTCACTTTTTTATTTGTTTTGAAAGTGGCTTTGAATCCCTTGTTGGCTTAAGTGTGGAATTGAGACTCTCATTGTAGGAACCCACATTTTATGTCTTCGTCATGTTCATGAGCATCGGTATGATTATGACTTGTTTAGCTTGCATGTGTATGCTGTGATTTGTTTCGCTTGAGCTAATGTGATCCATGCCTTGTTTTGAAGCCTTGTGATTTGTCTAAGTGTAGTATGCTTGTCTTGTTCCTTCCTTGATGTGAAACTTAGGTCACGCCTTGCCTGAGTTATGCTAGCCGATGTTATTCCAAGCCGAGGTCATCCTTAATCCTGTAGTAGTATCTTGGAACCCCTTGTTGACCAAAATTTTAGATTTAAAGGGGATTTGATTTGTAGTTTAGTTTAGTGATGTCATAATAGATGGTGATAGCTAATGAACGTTAACCAGCATTCTTTGTGGTTAATTTGGAGGTCCATTTTTTTTTGGTAAAGCTGACTATGTAAAGAACTATACGCTACCCGCACTTATTGTAAATTTTTATGTCAAATAGAAATGTCAATACAATTAGTGTACACAAGAATTTTATATTTGACTCTGGTATTTGTATAATTTAGCCAAGATATTTCAATATTTACATGATTATGAGACTAAGCATATGTTATTTGCTTTGTATTTTAGCTCCTTGCGTCCCAAGCCCATGTGGTACTGTTAATTTCAGGTTCTTGTTAGTTTTGAATGCGATTTCCGTGCCAAATTCTGAACATAAGAACATAAAATAGTGTGCTATTGATGGTGCATATATCTGCCAAGGCCATGTGTGTTATATTGTTAAGAATTTCATTTGCATGAACATGTTCAATATTGCTGTCAAATTCTTCTCCCGTCTGAGCTAATAGTCATAATGAATTCTAAATTATTTGCAATTAAAGATCTTGATAGAATATACTTGTAAAGTTTTCTCAGATTGAAAATTTTGGGGAAAATTGTTTATTTAACTAGTGTTTCACAAAGTTAAAAACTGATACACTACGTTTTATTTGAAGTCTTTTATGCTTGGAAAGGTTACTCTCTTCTCTTGTTTGTACACATTTAATTCGATGGAATGAACTTGAATGGAATGTCCACTCCAAATTTATATTTATTTTTTTTCGCTTGGCATGTCTTTCTTATTCAAGTGAAAATAGTTATTTCATTCCAATAAAAAGTGAGAATACATAGCCACTACCACCTTTACCCTATCACAGACTATATTTGTTGGTATCTCTTTCGTTGGCTATCACCACCATCCTGCCATCACCTTTACCGTATCATTACTGCCATCAGTATCACTACTACTACTACCATCCTACTACTATCGATGCCTCCATTATCTACCATCACTGCAACCACATCCACCCTACTACCACTACACCACAACCACTATCTTTAGAAGTGCAAGCAGTACGGTTTGGTTGTTATTCATGGAAAGTTTAATATTGAACCGGATATTTTATTTTTGTTAATTGAGGAACTAAAATAACCGAATGTTACGGTTCAATTTTGTTGATTTGGATTAGAAAGTGATTCACATAAGGTTTTAAAGAGTTTAATAATAATAATAATAATAAAACCTCAAAGAATTTCATATTGAGAATAAATATAAAGCAAAGTATGAAAGTTGTTCTACACATCCCTCCCTTAATGAAATATGTAGTATTGGTTATTTATATTCTAATGTTGAAAGGATTACAATATAGAAGTACATGAATATAATATTTTGGTTTATATCAATATAAAAAATTTCAAAACCAAAATAGATCTAACAGTCAATTCTGTTCCATCAGTTTTTCTTACACCCCTAACAATCCGATTACCACCACCCTACCACAATGCCAACATTGCTACCATATACCACTATCATTTACCATCACTGCCACTCAGGGCCGGCCCTGGGGCATAGGCCACAAGGCTATGGCCTAGGGTCCTTCAAAATAAACTAAAAAAATAAGCCCCTCCTATTATAATTTAGTGTAATATATTAGGTATGTTTTAAGTCTAAAAAAATTTAAAAAAACCCATACTAACTTAAAATAAATTGACCCATTAAAAAATTAAAAAGCCATTCAAAAAAATTAGCATTGTTATCCATTGAAAATAGACCCAAAAACGGGGTCTCTCTTATTATAGTTTAGTCTAATATATTAAGTATATTTTAAGTCTAAAAAAAATTAAGGAAGGCCCAAATTAACTTAAAATAAATTGATCCATTAAAAAATTGAAAGGCCCCTTTAAAATAATTAGCATTGTTATTTATTGAAAATAATTTTGCAAAAAAATTAGATTATGCAAGTATAATTGATTTTATAGCGATCCCGGTATTCCCTGTTATTGTTTAACTGTAATCCGGACTCGGTTCCGTAGATTTGTTGTTGTCTCATTCTCTTTTCTGTCCCTTACTCTTTATCTTAGAGTTTTGGGTTGTGTTGGTCTTGTTGGGAGTAAGTCGGTTGTGTTCTAGAACCTAGAATCTTTGCCCAGTTTTTGACCTCTCCGCTCGAGCGGGGGTTTCGGCGCTCGAACGGGAAAATCACCTTCCCAGTATTTCCTCTGTAGTGTTGGACGCTTGAGCGTGAGGTTTGACGCTCGAGCGGGAGTTTGTGTGAGACGCTCGAGCGGGGAGTTGGACGCTCGAGCAGGGGCCTGTTCTGCAAAACTTCTGGATGGTTGTATCCGCCGCTCGAGCTGGGTTTTTGGCGCTCGAGCGGGAGTCTGTGAGTGAGGCACAAGCGGGGGTTTCCACGCTCGAGCGGGGCGACCTGTATAACACACCGAGATTCAGCTTTTTGAATCACTTTTTGATTTCCTTTCTCTCTCTTACTTTTCCGAAAAAGCCATTGGAGAGCACCTCACTCTAAAACCTAGCTTCTCTCTTAGGATTGATCTAGCTAGAGTGTTTTCCTCACCTTGGGCCTTTGTAAGAAGTGTGTTGATCGTCGAGGGCTTCGTTGTGATCCAAGAAATTTGGGATTTGGAGCACTTTGATTTCGGGTCATCTTCTCTATTAGAGTTCTACATTTGAGGTAGGGATTCTCCTTGTTCTTTTTCAATACTTCGTCTATAGATAGACATGTGGTAATTTTGTGTTGCATAAAAATCATAACCATGTTGGATTTGTTTGAAATCATGAGAAGGAACTTAGGGTTGGGTGTTGGAAAATGGTTATGTTGTCATTGATGGTTGTTTTGGGCTAATTGGAGTGTAAATTAGCATGTTGTAGTTGATAGAGGAAAAAGCCCTAAATCATATATTGATTGATAAATTAAAATGGAGGATACTGAATCTATATTGTAAATCTCTAGTGTTGATGTGGGTTGGGTGAAGGTGTTAATGCCTGAGGGATTAACTTTGGCTTTGGAATGGTTTGAAATGAATGTAGTGGACTAATGTGAGTTATGACTTTATTATCAATGGAAGTGGTTTTGTAAAACAAAGGAATGAATTTGGTTTTGTAACGACAAAACGGACGGAGTTGATTTTGTGAAAACAAAAGGAATATGGAACTTGTTTTGTGAAATGGGAAAGGTATTTTGAAATACGTATGAAAATTGGATTGTTGTTTCATGAGTGTTGAACACACACACGTGTGGAATTGTATCTTGAACTACCATGTTAATGTTGTTGTCGGGTTTGTGGTCTCATAGTAATTGAGTTTTTAATAGATGTACTAAATATTTGCATCTAAAGGTTTTGTCCTTGGTCATCGGTGGAGGATGACGTGGTTGTGTTGAATTGTTGTGTATGCATTACACCATTGTTGATTGAATATCTTATGTGATGAAATATTGAGATGCATTATATATGTATACTTGTTAGGGAGGAGAGAGGGGTTGTACTCCAGTGTGTGTGAGAAGATAGGGGATGGACTCCACAAACCTATGTGTTCATATACCTTAACACATTGTTTGTATCTGGATGGTTTATGTATATATGTTGTACATGTTGGTTATGCCCTGTTGTATTTCGATTGTTGGTGTTATACCCTGCGCTGATAATCAGAGGTACCGTTACCTTCCAGCTAGCGCCTGGAGAACTGAATGCGCTGAGAATCTAAGGTACCACACCCTTCCAGCTAGCGCCTGGTAAACTGGCATGTTGTTGTGAGAAGTGTATCTTTGGCTTACTATGCACATAGCTAGTAGAACAAAGTTTTGTTGTTGATGTTTCCGTGTTTTGGGAAATATCATGGATTGTGTTGATTATGGTTTTGGAGGGCCGAGTTGCCTCATTGGTTTATCTTACGCATGTCAGTGAGTTGTTATTTCTATTTATAACAGTGCATATATAGAGTTGATTGTATCGGGAAGAAGCCAAAATGTCATCTTTGTCTTTTGGAAAGTGTGAAGGAAACATATTTTCTTTAAAAGGAATTATAAATTTTGAGAAGGGTTATCTGTGTATGTTTGGAGAACGAAAGAGAGTAATGGGCTTAGTGAATTTATTTCCTAAGGTATTGTTAATGTTATGAAAGATCGAGAACAGGGATTAATGAAAAGAAAGGGAAAGATGAATCGCCTATGGCGTTGATTGAAATGGTTGTTTTCAAGAAAAGTTCCTACCTATGTATATTTTGTATAAACTGTCACATTACTATTCTAGTATAAGATTGAGCATTCATGATCATAGCTATCTGTATGTTGTTATTGTTGAGGGCCATGTTGAGATCCTTACTGGACTATATGTTCATCCCACGTTGTTGAAATTTTTTTTCAGGTATTAAGCAAGTTGAGCTGCAAGATTTGGATCTACTTATTTACTGGCCACGGGGTCTCAGTTATGTTGGCGGAATGCCATTGTTGTAAAAGGGTTACACCCTTCTTCTTGTACCTTAAGTGATGTAAGCCCAAGGGCAATTTATTAAGTGTGTTCATGTAATATTCACTTTGCATACGAATGAGAGTATTGTTAATCACTTCTACGGATCGAATGTATGAGTTATTTCCACATGTTATCCTTGAAATTGAATTAAGTTAATGAATTTGGTAATGACTTCGAGTAATAAAAAGTGGGGCGTGACAACTTGGTATCAGAGCTTGCCGGGTTTGAATACTTTGGGCTCGTGGGAAGTGGTTTTTACCACAGTGGGTTTACTACGTATTGTGAGGACGTTGCATATAGATATCATGAAAGTTAGGACTTATGTGTTGCATTTATGTGAGCATGGGATTCAGTCTCCTGGATAATATTCATAGCCGGTGAACTTGCTTTGAGGTCCTTTTGGAAACACGCCTGATCAACGTGGTTTCTGATGGGAATTCCTTGAGAGTTCCGGGATGAGTGGCTATCTTTGTGGACTTAATTCGATTATGTGTTTATCTGTCTAAATGATTGTATGCAATAGAGATGTAAATTTTGAGACTAAGTGTGTCTTGTAACTTAACAGTAGTGGAGTGTGCCTCGAAGAAGGCTATTGTGTTATGCACTAAGTGTAATTTATTTTGTGCTTTATAGGATGTCTACACGAGGAAGTAGAGGACGGTTGAGTAGTAGGAGTGTCGGTAGGGGCATAGCAGTTCCTTTAGCACCCGCCGTTGCAGCATCGGCTGTCGGCGAGGATGTCACACGTGAGATTGTGAGAGCAGTGCAGGACGCCCTAGCTCGCACTGAGGGCAGCAGCGGGCATGCTCTCAAGCTTACTAAGGGGTTCTTTCGCTCCAGTCCACCAGAGTTTGTGGGGGAGGCTAAACCGTTGGAGGCAGAGAGTTGGCTAGAGCAGATTACCAAGACTCTTGATATGCTCAGAGTCGAAGATGAGGAGTTGAGGGTTTCTTTGGCGACTTTTCAGTTGAAGAGTGATGCGAGTTATTGGTGAAAGTATGCTAAGAATAATGTGGGTAGCACGTGGGTTGCTTTTACCGAGGCCTTTTTGGCTAAGTATTTCCCTCCTTCTGCTCGGGAAAGGTTGAGGGATCAGCTTTTGAAGTTGCGTCAGGATGATACTCCTGTGGCACAGTTTGAGATGCGGTTTGCTAGCTTGTCGAGGTTTGCTCCAGAGTTGGTGGCAACAGAGGAGTGTAGTTGTTTTGAGTTTGAAAGGCGGTTGTGTTTCGATATTCGGGAGAAGGTAGCTGGATCCTTTTGGAAGGATTATTATTATTTAGTTGAGGCAGCGGCCCATGTGGAGGCCATGGTTGTGAGTGATGATGGAGTTAAGGAGGAGACCATTGCGGTAAGTCCTTCGGTTCCTAAATACTCTAGGCTCAGTAAGGGGTGGAGGCGGAAACATGCTCAGTCAGGGGCTGGTTCCTTTTCTTCACCAGGGGTTTCGGACTCTTCTGTTGGGAGGTCCGGGGAGGTGCAGGTTTCAGACCAGTCTCAGAGCAGGGGGGTCTGGTGGTTGTTTTACTTGTGGTCAGCTGGGCCATGGTAGACGTTTTTGTCCTTTGCGTGTAAGTTCTTCGGGTGTTTCAAAACCCAGTCAGGCTCAGTTGTACTCGTCCAGTCAAGAACGCTATCGGTACCAGAAACGGTCAGGCCAGGCTTCGGGAGCCTCGCGAGGGGCATTGTTGATTGAACATCTTATGTGATGAAATATTGAGATGCATTATATATGTATGCTTGTTAGGGAGGAGAGAGGGGTTGTACTCCAGTGTGTGTGAGAAGATAGGGGATGGACTCCACATACCTATGTGTTCATATACCTTAACACATTGTTTGTATCTGGATGGTTTATGCATATATGTTGTACATGTTGGTTATGCCCTGTTGTATTTCGATTGTTGGTGTTATGCCCTGCGCTGATAATCAGAGGTACCGTTACCTTCCAGCTAGCGCCTGGAGAACTGAATGCGCTGAGAATCTAAGGTACCACACCCTTCCAGCTAGCGCCTGGTAAACTGGCATGTTGTTGTGAGAAGTGTATCTTTGGCTTACTATGCACATAGCTAGTAGAGCAAAGTTTTGTTGTTGATGTTTCCGTGTTTTGGGAAATATCATGGATTGTGTTGATTATGGTTTTGGAGGGCCGAGTTGCCTCATTGGTTTATCTTACGCATGTTGGTGAGTTGTTATTTCTATTTATAACAGTGCATATATAGAGTTGATTGTATCGGGAAGAAGCCAAAATGTCATCTTTGTCTTTTGGAAAGTGTGAAGGAAACGGATTTTCTTTAAAAGGAATTATAAATTTTGAGAAGGGTTATCTGTGTATGTTTGGAGAACGAAAGAGAGTAATGGGCTTAGTGAATTTATTTCCTAAGGTATTGTTAATGTTATGAAAGATCGAGAACAGGGATTAATGAAAAGAAAGGGAAAGATGAATCGCCTATGGCGTTGATTGAAATGGTTGTTTTCAAGAAAAGTTCCTACCTATGTATATTTTGTATAAACTGTCACATTACTATTCTAGTATGAGATTGAGCCTTCATGATCATAGCTATCTGTATGTTGTTATTGTTGAGGGCCATGTTGAGATCCCTACTGGACTATATGTTCATCTCACGTTGTTGAAATTTTTTTTCAGGTATTAAGCAGGTTGAGCTGCAAGGTTTGGATCTACTTATTTACTGGCCACGGGGCCTCAGTTATGTTGGCGGAATGCCATTGTTGTAAAAGGGTTACACCCTTTTTCTTGTACCTTAAGTGATGTAAGCCCAAGGGCAATTTATTAAGTGTGTTCATGTAATATTCACTTTGCATACGAATGAGAGTATTGTTAATCACTTCTACGGATCGAATGTATGAGTTATTTCCACATGTTATCCTTGAAATTGAATTAAGTTAATGAATTTGGTAATGACTTCGAGTAATAAAAAGTGGGGCGTGACAATATGTGTTGGACATTTTTTAAAAAATTTTATGCTTGTTTTGATAATATTATGCTTGTTATTATGAGGGATAATAATCATATGTGTTGAGACTTTTCAAGGAATTCATGTGTTGAATTTCAAAAAAAAAAAATTTATACTTGTTCTTAATGCATTAAAGTGTTATTATGAGGGCAAGACTTGGGGGTTGAGAGAATTTAATAAATACTAAGGTTTTTTTTTAAATCAAAAAATCAGAAAATATAGATTGAGAGATTGGAGCTCCCACAAGACTTGGGGTTAAAAATTCCCTTCTGCTTAATATATAACTAGCTTATCACCCGTGCTATGCACGGGATAATTATAGATATTTATATTTGTTTTAAATTTTTTTAATATATAAATTATGTTTTTTAAGATTTTTTATAAAAATAATTTAACAATCTTATCACTAACCATAGTGTATGGGAGAAGTTGAAAAGGGTACTGCAATAACTATATACGGATTGTATCTATAATTATTTGTATGAGGGGATTTTAAATACTGATCAGGAAATTTTGACCAAATCAATAAATGTAGGCATATGGAAAGACATGTGGATTGAAAAAAGTTAATAAATGCTGATAAGGGGTTTTTAACCAAATCAATAAATGCTGAGTTTTTTTTTTTTAAAATAAAAAATTTAGAAAATTCAGATTGGGATATTGAAGCTCCCACAGGTCTTGGGGGTTAAAAACCCCCTTTTGCTTTATATATAGTATAGATAAAATTTTCAAACTGTCGCTGAAACAATTAATGACATTTTTTAAAAACACAGTGAGTTAAAAAAATCAATTACAATTTTTTTTTTCAAAATACAATCTAATCATTATTAATAATTGGTACTTTAAAAATCAAATCAGAAAAAAAATCAAATCAAATCACAAATATTTTTATGCTATCTAACTACAATCGTATTTTTTTCATAAATAATTGTAAAAAAAAAACCATTAAAACAGTAAATAAAAGAACCATTGAACAAATTACAATCACATCACATTTTTTCCATAATAAAAAAAAATAAAGGGTAAATTATACAAACACCTCCTGAGGTTTATGTTTATTATAGGTTCCTCCATCACATTTGGGAAATTACACTGATCCCCTGTTAATCTAATTTTATGTATGATGATCATTACGGTGTGGGGGGAAACTGTTATAAAACTTTAAACCTTAGTGGGCAATCTATAATGAAACTTTAAACTTCAGAGAAGGGGATGTAATTTTCAAAGGGTGAGGGGGGAACTATAATAAATATAAACCTTAGGGGGTGTCAATGTAATTTACTCAAAAATGAATAAATGAAAAAAAGAACCATTGACTAACTACAATCACATTAAAAAAAAAAAAAGAACTATTGAACTAACTACAATCACATTTTTTTCTTTGTGAGTGTTTATGTTTATCTAACTTCAATCATATTAAAAAAATCAAATTATAAACAAAAGGAGATAACTTCAATCATACAAATCACAATTTACTTAATGCTACCTAACTACAATCATATTTTTCTCATAATAAAAAAATAATAATTGAAAAAAAGAACAATTAAAATAGTAAATAAAAATATTATTTATAGTCATTGAAAAAATTACAATCACATTTTTCTTTTTGTGAGTTAACTTTAATCATATTAAAAAATAGAATTATAAACAAAAGGAGATAACTTCAATCATACAAATCACAATTTTTTTAATGCTATCTAATCATCATCAATAATTAAAAAAATCAATCACAAATTAAGTCAATTGATAATTAAAAAACACAATAATTTATTTTCCAAAAAACATAGTGAGTTAAAAAGATCAATTACAATTTTTTTTGAGTCAAAATACAATTTAATCATCATCAATAATTGGTATTGTGGGGATATATTTTCTAAGTACCAACACGTGGTAAGGTGACGCCGACGTGTCAGCCGAGGTGCCACGTGTCTTGGTCGTTGTGCCGAAGTCATCTCGGCTAGGCCGAGGTTGCCTCCGAAGATATCGGAATCCGAGATAAGCGGATAAGGGACAAGAGTCCTAGAATGAAGAGGGAACTCAACTTGGATATGGACAAGAGTCCTAGATTGGGAGAAGATTTCAGTTTGGGTAAAGATAAGACTCTTAGAGAGTTTATCCTAATCCCACCGGGAGTCCCAAATTAGCAGTAATCCTAAGTCCATTAGGGTCAGGCTCCTTTTGGGACTAGGATTGTGTTGGATATAAAAGAGAGGCACCCCCATGGGTCTAAGGTATGCTTTTGATACTCAAGCTTGTGAGTTTAGTACTTGATTATCTTTGAGAGATATACTGACTTGATCGTCGGAGTGCCCCTAGGTGGACGAACCCTCA
>NW_021027322.1:0-16358 GCF_004153795.1 Camellia sinensis
AAGCCCAACATTAGTCACTTGCATGCTTTTGGTTGTAAATGTTTTGTGCATAATAATGGTAAGGATAACGTAGGTAAATTTGATTCAAAATTTGATGAAGCAATTTTTCTTGGCTATTCCTTAACTAACAAAGCTTATCGTGTTTTTAATAAAAGAACTCTTGTTGTGGAAGAATCTATACATGTGATATTTGATGAAACTAACATCTCTACTCAAAAGCAAATTGTTAGTGATAATTTAGATTTGGAACCAAATGTGGAAGATTCAAGTATCTACAAAGAAGAGAACCAACCATGTAAGTTGAATAAAGGGATTGAACAACCTATTCTCCCACCTCAAGAAGAAAGAGGAAACAATGATGATTCGCCAAGAGAATTGAAGTTTGTTCATAATCACCCTAAGGATTTAATCCTAGGTGACCCTACAAAAGGTATTGAAACTCGCTCTTCACTTAAAAATATTTGTAGTAACTTGGCTTTTCTCTCACAGATTGAGCCTAAAAACTTTCAAGAAGCCGAATTCGATGAACATTGGATGATAGCTATGCATGAAGAGCTTAACCAATTTGAGAGAAACAAAGTGTGGGAACTTGTGCCAAAACCTAAAGATCATACCATTATCGGTACCAAATGGATCTTTCGAAACAAGCTTGATGAATCCGGCACAATTATAAGAAACAAGGCTAGACTTGTTGCACAAGGATACAATAAAGAAAAAGGTATTGATTTCGATGAAACCTTTGCTCCGGTTGCTAGATTAGAAGCTATTCGCATGTTACTTGCATTTGCATATTTTAGAGATTTCAAACTTTATCAAATGGATGTAAAAAGTGCCTTTCTTAATGGTTTTATAAATGATGAAGTTTATGTTAAACAACCCTCAGGTTTTGAAGATCATGCTTTTCCAAATTATGTTTTTAAACTATCAAAAGCTTTATATGGTTTGAAACAAGCATCTCGTGCATGGTATGAACTATTAAGTAAATTTTCGATTGAAAATAGTTTTTCTAGAGGAACGATTGACACAACATTTTTTGTTAAAACTAAAAATAATGATTTACTTATTGTGCAAATATATGTGGATGACATTATATTTGATGCTACTAATGAAACCTTGTGTAAGGAATTTGCTAAGTGTATGCAAGGTGAGTTTGAGATGAGCATGATGGGAGAGCTAAATTATTTCCTTGGGCTTCAAATCAAACAATGTAAGTAAGGAATTTTTATCAATAAAGCTAAGTACACAAAAGAACTACTCAAAAAGTTTGGTATGTATGACTCAAAAATAGCTGGAACACCTATGAGCACATCCATTAAGCTAGACAAGGATGAAAAAGGTAAGTCCGTTGATCAAACAAAATATCGAGGTATGATCGGCTCACATATTTATTTAACTGCAAGTAGACCCGATATTATGTTTAGTGTTTGTATGTGTGCTAGATATCAATCAAATCCTAAGGAATCACATCTCAATGCTGTTAAAAGAATTTTTACATATCTTGTTGGCACTCAAAATTTGGGATTGTTTTATCCTAGAGGTGTTGCATTTGATTTAATTAGTTACTCGGATGCCGACTTTGCCGGATGCAAACTTGATAGAAAAAGCACCAGTGGCACTTGTCACTTTCTTGGTAACTCATTAGTATCTTGGTTTAGCAAAAAGTAAAATTATGTTGCTTTATTAAAGGCCGAAGCTGAATATATAGCTTCCGGAAGTTGTTGTGCCTAAATACTTTGGATGAAACAACAATTGGAGGATTTTGATTTGCATTATGATCATATCCCTATTAAATGTGATAATACTACTGCCATCAATTTAAGCAAAAATCCAATTCAACACTCACGAAAAAAACATATTGAAATTCGACATCATGTTTTAAGAGATCATGTTCAAAAATGCGATATTGTACTTGAATTTGTAAACACCGACAAGCAATTGGCGGATATTTTCACAAAACCCCTAAGCGAGGATCGCTTCAATTTTATTCTTGGCGAGCTTGGAATGTCAATTTCTACTTAAAAAGTTTTGTTATGACCGTGAAACTTGAATTTTTGTTAAAATGATATTTGTGTATTACTACATTGATATAGAAACATTTATATCAGTTGAATGCTCTCAACTCCTTCATACATTTATTCTCCTTAATAGTTTCATATTCTCAACTGAGTAATTTTTTTGGGGTTTTGCATCTTGAGGTAAAATTAACTTTGCATACATTGATTTTTTTTAAACCCTAATGATATTTTTTTACATTACCATTCTGGCAACACCAACGTCCCATTAAGTTTAATTTCTGCTGGTATTACTTTATTTTAATTTTTTTATTTTGCTATTAGGCTTAATTTCTTTTACTTTTTTTTCTCATTCTTATTTTTTGTTTGGGCTTAATTTTCTTTTTTTTTCCTTTTTAATTTCATTTTTTAGTACTTAAACATAAACACAAAAACAAATCAAAATACAAATATTTACATAAAAAAAAAAACAAACACCCTTCATTTTTTTACGGCCACACGCCGATCAAAATAAACATAAAAAAACAAAAACCCTTCATTTTTTTACGGCCACACGCCGATCAAAATAAACATTAAAAAAAAAAAACCCTTCATTTTTTTCGGCCATACACTGATTTTATTTACTCGTCTCTTCCATCGTTTTCTTCTTCTTTTTATCACCTTGGGTGACCATTGACGCCCCTGCCCCCGTGCTTTCGTTGAGAGCGACGACTCCCCGCTGACTATCAAAGGCCAAGAATGACGTTGCTCCAAATCGGGCCATGGAGGTGGTCTTCCGTTTAAGCTCTTTATTTTCGACCTTCAATGCATCTATTTCTGCTCGCGCGTCCTTGTACATGCGCTGGAGCAGAGAGAGTTGGACGTTGACTTGATGGAGCTCACTCGTCTTGTTCTACAATCGATGAGCCAATTTTGTGATTGCCATCACCGTCTCTATACAAGATGTCAGTGTGAAATGATTGGCTTCTATGTCAGATTGAGCTGCCATGATTTGCTCAATCGACATCATAGGAAGGTTAGGAAGAGGAATGACAGGAAGAGTAGGAGTAGAGGCACTCGATCCAACAGAGCTTATGGGATCGTTCAGGTTCGGAAATAGAGTGAGTGGACGGGATGAGGAAGCCATGGTTTAGCGGTGAGAGGTGTAAAAGAAATGAGTTATAGAGAAATAGAAGAGAATAGATTGAGGTTTGGCCTCCTCCGTTCATTGTTTTTTTTTTGGTCTCTCGATGAGGAAGAAGAACATTAGAGTGGTGAAGAAAAGATAGAAAAAGAGATAGAAGAGAGTAAGGTGAAGAAGAAGAAACAGACGAGTATGATTAAGAAGAAGGTTGAAGAGAAGAGGCTGAAGAGAAGAAGACAAGGAGGGCGAGATAGCCGAGGCGAGCAACAATCGAGGAGAGCTGCTTTTGTCAGTCGGTTGATGCAAAAGCAACGCCGCGTGTTCGACGCGATTTTCAACGAAAAAGAGAGGCGCGGGCGATTCATATATATATATATATGTGTGTGTGTGTGTATATGTTTTGATTCTCTATTTTTTGATGCCATTTATCACTATCATTTTTCTCCTCCTCCTCCTCTAGATTCTGACCCATAATTTCCTTTTGATAATGTCACAGGGAGAGAAAACTTATGATGTTACGATGTTATGTATTACGGTACTATTTTCAAACTAATCTGATGTTATCTTAGTCTCATATCATGTCTCTAATTAAAGCTTGTTTATTACACATGTGCTAACCTATGTATTTAGAATTGAATTTAGGGAGCATGATTTGAGGGGGAGCCTTTCTTACTCCCAAATCAAATCAAAACATCATTGTGTGCCATCATAAAAAAAGGGGAGATTGTTAGACTTATTTATTTTGATGATTGATTGAATTATGTTTTAATTTATTTAAAAGAGAAAAATAAAATCCAAAATTTATTTTGATGATTTATTTAATTATATTTTAATCAAAATTTATTTTGTCTCATTATTTCTCACCTAAACCTTTACCCTAAATGTTGTTAGAATGTATTTAATATTTGATTAAATCAGGAGTTCAAACAACCCAAAACAAAGGTTCAAATAGCCTAGCACAGCAGCAGACCAAAAGGTTCAAGTGAAAGATATTCAAATTAGTAATGATGGAAGTACAACGGCTATAAACGGCTATAAAGGTTCAAAGGGCCAAAAGGTTCAAGTGAAAGATATTCAAATTTGTAATGATAGAAGTACAACGGCTATAAATTCAAATGACTACAACGACTACAAACGGCTATATATTCAAATGAATACAACGGCTATAAACGGCTATAATTTTCATTATATATACCAAAGCCTCTAATGTAAACAAGTTACAAAAAAACTTGAAAATATTCTTTGATCTATAATCACTCACATCTATTCTCAGAAATTATACACTGAGCCTATAGCTTTAAGCCCATCTTTCTTGTGTGAGATTTACAAAAAAAATCAAAGTTTCATTTTATATATCTATCTTTGAGAGATATTTATTGTAAGCTTTCTTTGAAAGAAAAAATACCATTTCATCTTGTAAAAGTGTTGCAAAAACTGTGTTCTTGAAATCATGAGAGTGATTGTGAATCACCTAAGATTTGCAAGGGTTTGGGTTTGTGAAGTTTGTGTAAAATCCGTGGAGGATTGCTCCATTTGTAAAGAGGTTGCTAGCACTCCTGTAAAGTTAGAAGATAGTGAAAAATCTCAAATGAAGCTTGAGAAGTGGACGTAGGCCGAGTTGAAGCCGAACCACTATAAATTTGTTTGCCTCTCTCTCCCTTATCTCTTTATTTTATTTTAAATTGTCATAGCTATATTTCACATTTTTACTGTGCTAAAATCATTAACTGACATAGTTGTTAAGACACTTGTTTTAATTATTTTTATTTCATTAATTATATTTATCTATTGTGCTAGTCATAATTTTTATTAGGGTATTATTAATTTTACATGTAAAAACCTAATTCACCTCCCTCTTAGGCTGTCTTTTGGGTAACAACTACTACAAGTCTATCTATAGCGAAGAATTGAAAAGAAACTCAAGAATCCCTACCTTTTGAAGTGAAGAGAAGAAAGCCAAAATTCCACCAACAACAAAAACACAATCCGCTCAGATTAAATGGAAGCCGTAGGCAAGCTCTACCCTTTTTCCCAAAGGGCCATGGTTAAGAAACCACTAGATCAAGGTGTATTTGTACAGAGAATGAGAGTTTTAGAGAGAGAGAGAGAGCGTATAGATCTAGGGTTTTTAGAATGTTTAGAGAGAGAGAGAAATGAAAAAGTAATCCCAAAAGTGACTTTTACGAACTGATATACGCGCAGATTGCTCGAGCGCAAGAAGTATCGCTCGAGTGACTAGACACAATAAGTGGGATTGCTCGAGCACAGGAGTTACTGCTCGAGCGAAGAATACAAACTCTCAGAAGTTTTACAGAAAGACTGAGCATAAGAAAGACCGCTTGAGCGAAGAATGCCATCTCTCAGTATCTCGACAGACCTGAAAAAGTACTGAAAGTTCACAAAGACTGCCTGAGCATAGGAATCACCGCTCGAGCGAAATGGCAAAATTCTGGGCAACAACAGTTTTGAAAAACAAGCTACCAACTTGTTCTAAATGCAACCGAAACACTCCAATAACCAAACTCAATGAGGAATAAGGAGGAACAAAACATGAGCAACCATATAAGACAATGAAACCTGGATCCAAAACATCAAATGGGTCCGGTTTAAACTAGAATCGCTATAACCTCCCCCCTTAAGAAATTTCATCCCCGAAATTAGAGAGAACGCCTAATATACTGGGCACACCATGGAAAAAGGGAATATACCCACCAACCCGACACTAGATCCATATGTGGGATATGTTCTCGGATCTCGATCCAATACCTCGATGCCCTAAAGACTCCCGAGCAACACACAATAGGAAAGGAGTCACAATTGTCTCTTTGATCCACATACCTAGTGGGATCTATGAGACTAAACCAAACAAAAACCGAGCGCTCAACACTCAAAAAACAGGGGAAAACCACACTCATGACCAGAAATTCTCAAGCAATTCTCCCCGAAAAGAGTACTACACCCACAGACCACGGTCTACAGAGACAACTCTCCGACATAACCAAAATAATCAACATCAAACTCGTTCAAACCCAAAACACGTCACTAATAACCAAAACCAAATTATAACACAATTCACTCTTACAAGGTGAAACAAAACAATTACATAAATCGATTTAAGCAACAATTTTCTTATTAATTTGAAAACTCTTTTATCACATACGCCGTTTTCCCAAAAGTTATTCAAACTCACACAATTTCCCAACAAAATTTTGTTCCAAAATTCCAAGAAAATCAAATGTTTTGCAAACATTTTCTCCAAACAACCCGTGAAATTTCAAACCAGAAATTTTCAGCTGAAACGAGATACCATAAGACCAAACTCACTGTCACGCCCCACTTTTTATTACTCGAAGTCATTACCAAATTTATTATCCTGATTCAATTTTAAGGATAACATGCGGAAATAAACTCATACATTCAATCCGTAGAAGTGATTAACAATACTCTCATTCGTATGCAGTAAACATTACATGAACATACTTAATAAATTGCCCTTGGGCTTACAACACTGAAGGTACAAGAAGAAGGGTGTAACCCTTTTACAACAATGGCATTCCGCCCATATAGGAAGGCCCCGTGGCCAACTGATAAGTAGAACTAACTCTTGCAGCTCAACCTGCTTAATACCTGAAAAAGATTCAACAACGTGGGATGAACATATAGTCCAGTAGGGAACTCAACATGATCTTCAACAATAACAACTTACAGATAGCTATGATCATGAACACTCATTCTCATAATAGAATAATAATGTGACAGTTTATACAAAATATATATATATAAACTTTCTTGAAAACAACCATTTCATTCAACGCTATAAGCGATTCAACTTTCCTTATTCCTTTCATTAATCCCCATTCCCATTCTTTCATAACATTAACAATACCTTAGGAATTAAATTCACTAAGCCCACTAGAATCATGGCAAGAAAGACGTCGGCCAGGATGGTGACGTGCCAAAGAAACTAGATCGAAGCAGATACTACAATGAGGACGACCTCCAGGTATGGAAGGATAGATGCCTGCGGAGGGACGAAGAGGTGAAAGAGATGGCAAACATGTTGGCAGACCTGCAATTGGTTGTCAATTTTATGATGCAAAATAACGTCATGCAGCCACCATTCCCACTGCAGGACACGCCGATTCTAGCGGCCAATGCCCAGAAGGGAGGTTGTGCTGTTGAATAAAGCGGGTATTGGATATGACCCTATTAAGAAACAAAAGAATCTCAATACAATTTTTGAAAAGGCACCTCTCATGACACACCCTCATATTACTTGTCATTATTGTAGAAAGAAAGGTCATTATATATCTTATTGCCCATTCAAAAAGAATATGAACATGGGAATTAAAAAGATTTGGATTATAAGGGATCTAACAAAACTAACCAAGAAGGACCTAAGAAATTATGGTACCAAAAATCAACATTTGATTGTCATCTTGTAGGTTTGCTTTAAGTCCAAAGCTAAAGAAGGGAAGTCGTACCTTGATAGTGGATGTTCCAGACACATGACCGAAGATAAATCCTTCTTTACGAAACTATCATCGAAAGATGGAGGATTTGTTACTTTTGGAGACAACAAGAAAGGAAAAAATCATCGGTATTTGTAAGCATCGGTATTCTCCTAACCCTTCTATTGAAAATTATTTTACTTATTGATGGACTTAAGCATAACCTACTTAGTATAGTCAATTATGTGATAAAGGTAATCGAGGTTATTTTTGATAAATCACATTGCACAATGAAAACACAAATGATCATAACGCTTTATTCGTTGGTAATTGCCATGATAATGTTTATGTTTTTCATCTTAATGATACTCTATGCTAGTGATGTTAAATGTTTATATTGTAATAATGAAAATAATTGGTTATGGCATAGAAGAGTTGGTCATGCTCATATGGATTTAATTGCTAAACTTTGAGAAAGGATTTGTTATTGGACTTCCAAAAATTAAATTTGAAAAAGAGTCATCTTTGTAGTGCTTGTCAACAAGGAAACAAACTAAAACATCATTTAAATCAAAATCTCATATTTCCACAACTAGACATTTACAACTATTGCATATGGATTTATTTGGTCCATCAAGGACATCTAGTCTAGGTGGTAAACGTTATTGTCATGTTATTGTTGATGATTATTCAAGATTTACATGGTTATGCTTTTAGCACACAAAGATGAAACATTTCTTCTTTCACAAAACTCTGTCGTAGAATTCAAAATGAAAAAGGCTTTCTTATTACTAATATTTCGAACCAACCATGGCTAGAAACTTGAAAATCATAAATTTGAATTGTTTTGTGATGAGCATAGTATTGGACACAATTTTTCAGCACTTAGAACCCCTCAACAAATGGTGTAGTAGAAAGGAAGAATAGAACTTTAGAAGAGATGAGTAGAACAATGCTTTGCGAAAATAAATCTTCCTAATATTTTTGGGCCGAAGCCGTTCACACTCATGCTATATTTTAAATCATGCATTAATTAGACCTATTCTCAAAAAAGACTCCTTATGAACTTTGGCATGATAGAAAGCCCAACATTAGTCATTGCATGCTTTTGTTGTAAATGTTTTGTGCATAATAATGGTAAGGATAACGTAGGTAAATTTTGATTCAAAATTGATGAAGCAATTTCTTGGCTATTCCTTAACTAACAAAGCTTATCTGTTTTTAATAAAGAACTCTTGTTGTGGAAGAATCTATACATGTGAATTTGATGAAACTAACATCTCTACTCAAAAGCAAATTGTTAGTGATAATTTAGATTTGGAACCAAATGTGGAAGATTCAAGTATCTACAAAGAAGAGAACCAACCATGTAAGTGAATAAAGGGATTGAACAACCTATTCTCCCACCTCAAGAAGAAAGGAAACAATGATGATTTCGCCAAGAGAATTGAAGTTTGTTCATAATCACCCTAAGGATTTAATCCTAGGTGGACCCTACAAAAGGTATTGAAACTCGCTTTCACTTAAAAATATTTGTAGTAACTGGCTTTCTCTCACAGATTGAGCCTAAAAACTTTTAAGAAGCTGAATTCGATGAACATTGGATGATAGCTATGTATGAAGAGCTTAACCAATTTTGAGAGAAACAAAGTGTGGAACTTGTGCCAAAAACTAAAGATCATACCATTATCGGTACCAAATGGATCTTTCGAAACAAGCTTGATGAATCCGGCACAATTATAAGAAACAAGGCTAGACTTGTTGCACAAGGATACAATAAAAAAAAAGGTATGATTTCGATGAAACCTTTGCTCCGGTTGCTAGATTAGAAGCTATTCGCATGTTACTTGCATTTGCATATTTTAGAGATTTTCAAACTTTATCAAATGGATGTAAAAAGTGCCTTTCTTAATGGTTTATAAATGATGAAGTTTATGTTAAACACCCTCAGGTTTTGAAGATCATGCTTTTCCAAATTATGTTTTTAAACTATCAAAAGCTTTATATGGTTTGAAACAAGCATCTCGTGCATGGTATGAAACTATTAAGTAAATTTCGATTGAAAATAGTTTTCTAGAGGAACGATTGACACAACATTTTTTGTTAAAACTAAAAATAATGATTTTACTTATTGTGCAAATATATGTGGATGACATTATATTTGATGCTACTAATGAAACCTTGTGTAAGGAATTTGCTAAGTGTATGCAAGGTGAGTTTGAGAGATGAGCATGATGGGAGAGCTAAATTATTTCCTTGGGCTTCAATCAAAAATGTAAGTAAGGAATTTTTTATCAATAAAGCTAAGTACACAAAAGAACTACTCAAAAGTTTGGTATGTATGACTCAAAAATAGCTGGAACACCTATGAGCACATCCATTAAGCTAGACAAGATGAAAAGGTAGTCCGTTGATCAAACAAAATATCGAGGTATGATCGGCTCACATATTTATTTAACTGCAAGTAGACCCGATATTATGTTTAGTGTTTGTATGTGTGCTAGATATCACATCAAATCCTAAGGAATCACATCTCAATGCTGTTAAAAGAATTTTTACATATCTTGTTGGCACTCAAAATTTGGGATTGTTTTTCCTAGAGGTGTTGCATTTGATTTAATTAGTTACTCGGATGCCGACTTTGCCGGATGCAAACTTGATAGAAAAAGCACCAGTGGCACTTGTCACTTTCTTGGTAACTCATTAGTATCTTGGTTTAGCAAAAAGTAAAATTATGTTGCTTTATTAAAGGCCGAAGCTGAATATATAGCTTCCGGAAGTTGTTGTGCCTAATACTTTGGATGAAACAACAATGGAGGATTTGATTTGCATTATGATCATTATCCCTATTAAATGTATAATACTACTGCCATCAATTTAAGCAAAAATCCAATTCAACACTCACGAAAAAACATATTGAAATTCCGACATATGTTTTAAGAGATCATGTTCAAAAAATGCGATATTTGTACTTGAATTTGTAAACACCGACAAGCAATTGGGGATATTTTCACAAAACCCTAAGCGAGGATCGCTTCAATTTTATTCTTGGCGAGCTTGGAATGTCAATTTCTACTTAAAAGTTTTGTTATGACGTGAAACTTGAATTTTTGTTAAAATGATATTTGTGTATTACTACATTGAATAGAAACATTTATATCAGTTGAATGCTCTCAACTCCTTCATACATTTATTCTCCTTAATAGTTTCATATTCTCAACTGAGTAATTTTTTTGGGGTTTTGCATCTTGAGGTAAAAATTAACTTTGCATACATTGATTTTTTTAAACCCTAATGATATTTTTTTTACATTACCATTCTGGCAACACCAACGTCCCATTAAGTTTAATTTCTGCTGGTATTACTTTATTTTAATTTTTTTATTTTGCTATTAGGCTTAATTTCTTTTACTTTTTTTCTCATTCTTATTTTTTGTTTGGGCTTAATTTTCTTTTTTTTCCTTTTTTAATTTCATTTTTTAGTACTTAAACATAAACACAAAAAACAAATCAAATAAAATATTTACATAAAAAAAAAAACAAACACCCTTCATTTTTACGGCCACACGCCGATCAAAATAAACATAAAAAAACAAAAACCCTTCATTTTTTTACGGCCACACGCCGATCAAAATAAACATTAAAAAAAAAAAACCCTTCATTTTTTCGGCCATACACTGATTTATTTACTCGTCTCTTCCATCGTTTTCTCTTCTTTTATCACCTTGGGTGACCATTGACGCCCCTGCCCCCGTGCTTTCGTTGAGAGCGACGACTCCCCGCTGACTATCAAAGGCCAAGAATGACGTTGCTCCAAATCGGCCATGGAGGTGGTCTTCCGTTTAAGCTCTTTATTTTCGACTTCAATGCATCTATTTCTGCTCGCGCGTCCTTGGTACATGCGCTGAGCAGAGAGAGTTGGACGTTGACTTGATGGAGCTCACTCGTCTTGTTCTACAATCGATGAGCCAATTTTGTGATTGCCATCACCGTCTCTTACAAGATGTCAGTGTGAAATGATTGGCTTCTATGTCAGATTGAGCTGCCATGATTTGCTCAATCGACATCATAGAAGGTTAGAAGAGGAATGACAGGAAGAGTAGGAGTAGAGGCACTCGATCCAACAGAGCTATGGGATCGTTCAGGTTCGGAAATAGAGTGAGTGGACGGGATGAGGAAGCCATGGTTTAGCGGTGAGAGTGTAAAAGAAATGAGTTATAGAGAAAATAGAAGAGAATAGATTGAGGTTTGGCCTCCTCCGTTCATTGTTTTTTTTTTTTGTCTCTCGATGAGGAAGAAGAACATTAGAGTGGTGAAGAAAAGATAGAAAAAGAGATAGAAGAGAGTAAGGTGAAGAAGAAGAAACAGACGAGTATGATTAAGAAGAAGGTTGAAGAGAAGAGGCTGAAGAGAAGAAGAACAGGAGGGCGAGATAGCCGAGGCGAGCAACAATCGAGGAGAGCTGCTTTTGTCAGTCGGTTGATGCAAAAGCAACGCCGCGTGTTCGACGCGATTTTCAACGAAAAAGAGAGGCGCGGGCGATTCATATATATATATATATGTGTGTGTGTGTGTATTATGTTTTGATTCTCTATTTTTTTGATGCCATTTATCACTATCATTTTTCTCCTCCTCCTCCCTAGATTCTGACCCATAATTTCCTTTTGATAATGTCACAGGGAGAGAAAACTTATGATGTTACGATGTATGTATTAGCGTACTATTTTCAAACTAATCTGATGTTATCTTAGTCTCATATCATGTCTCTAATTAAAGCTTGTTTATTACACATGTGCTAACCTATGTATTTAGAATTGAATTTAGGGAGCATGATTGAGGGGGAGCCTTTCTTACTCCCAAATCAAATCAAAACATCAATTGTGTGCCATCATAAAAAAGGGAGAGATTGTTATAGACTTAATTATTTGATGATTGATTGAATTATGTTTAATTTATTAAAAAGAGAAAAATAAAATCCAAAATTATTGATGATTTATTTAATTATATTAATCAAAATTTATTTTGTCTCATTATTTCTCACCTAAACCTTTACCCTAAATTGTTGTTAGAATGTATTTAATATTGATTAAATCAGGAGTTCAAACAACCAAAACAAAGGTTCAAATAGCCTAGCACAGCAGCAGACCAAAAGGTTCAAGTGAAAGATATCAAATTAGTAATGATGGAAGTACAACGGCTATAAACGGTATAAAGGTTCAAAGGGCCAAAAGGTTCAAGTGAAAGATATTCAAAATTTGTAATGATAGAAGTACAACGGCTATAAATTCAAATGACTACAACGACTACAAACGGCTATATATTCAAATGAATACAACGGCTATAAACGGCTATAATTTTCATTATATATAACAAAGCCTCTAATGTAAACAAGTTACAAAAAAACTTGAAAATATTCTTTGATCTATAATCATCACATCTATTCTCAGAAATTATACACTGAGCCTATAGCTTAAGCCCATCTTTCTTGTGTGAGATTTACAAAAAAATCAAAGTTTCATTTTATATATCTATCTTTGAGAGATATTTATTGTAAGCTTCTTTGAAAGAAAAAATACCATTTCATCTTGTAAAAGTGTTGCAAAAACTGTGTTCTTGAAATCATGAGAGTGATTGTGAATCACCTAAGATTTGCAAGGGTTTGGGTTTGTGAAGTTTGTGTAAAATCCGTGGAGGATTGCTCCATTTGTAAAGAGGTTGCTAGCACTCCTGTAAAGTTAGAAGATAGTGAAAAATCTCAAATGAAGCTTGAGAAGTGGACGTAGGCCGAGTTGAAGCGAACACACTATAAATTTGTTTGCTCTCTCTCCCTTACTCTCTTATTTTATTAAATTGTCATAGCTATATTTCACATTTTTACTGTGCTAAAATCATTAACTGACATAGTTGTTAAGACACTTGTTTTAATTATTTTTATTTCATTAATTATATTTATCTATTGTGCTAGTCATAATTTTTATTAGGGTATTATTAATTTTACATGTAAAAACCTAATTCACCTCCCTCTTAGGCTGTCTTTGGGTAACAACTACTACAAGTCTATCTATAGCGAAGAATTGAAAAGAAACTCAAGAATCCCTACCTTTTTGAAGTGAAGAGAAGAAAGCCAAAATTCACACAACACAAAAAACAATCCGCTCAGATTAAATGGAAGCCGTAGGCAAGCTCTACCCTTTTTCCAAAAGGGCCATGGTTAAGAAACCACTAGATCAAGGTGTATTTGTACAGAGAATGAGAAGTTTTAGAGAGAGAGAGAGAGCGTATAGATCTAGGTTTTTAGAATGTTAGAGAGAGAGAGAAATGAAAAAGTAACTCCAAAGTGGACTTTTACGAACTGATATACGCGCAGATTGCTCGAGCGCAAGAAGTATCGCTCGAGTGACTAGACACAATAAGTGGGATTGCTCGAGCACAGGAGTTACTGCTCGAGCGAAGAATACAAACTCTCAGAAGTTTTACAGAAAGACTGAGCATAAGAAAGACCGCTTGAGCGAAGAATGCCATCTCTCAGTATCTCGACAGACCTGAAAAAGTACTGAAAGTTCACAAAGACTGCCTGAGCATAGGAATCACCGCTCGAGCGAAATGGCAAAATTCTGGGCAACAACAGTTTTGAAAAACAAGCACCAACTTGTTCTAAATGCAACCGAAACACTCCAATAACCAAACTCAATGAGGAATAAGGAGGAACAAAACATGAGCAACCATATAGACAATGAAACCTGGATCCAAAACATCAAAATGGTCCGGTTTAAACTAGAATCGCTATAACCTCCCCCCTTAAGAAATTTCATCCCCGAAATTAGAGAGAACGCCTAATATACTGGGCACACCATGGAAAAAGGGAATATACCCACCAACCCGACACTAGATCCATATGTGGGATATGTTCTCGGATCTCGATCCAATACCTCGATGCCCTAAAGACTCCCGAGCAACACACAATAGGAAAGGAGTCACAATTGTCTCTTTGATCCACATACCTAGTGGATCTATGAGACTAAACCAAACAAAAACCGAGCGCTCAACACTCAAAAAACAGGGGAAAACCACACTCATGACCAGAAATTCTCAAGCAATTCTCCCCGAAAAGAGTACTACACCCACAGACCACGGTCTACAGAGACAACTCTCCGACATAACCAAAATAATCAACATCAAACTCGTTCAAACCCAAACACGTCACTAATAACCAAAACCAAATTATAACACAATTCACTCTTACAAGGTGAAACAAAACAATTACATAAATCGATTTAAGCAACAATTTTCTTATTAATTTGAAAACTCTTTATCACATACGCCGTTTTCCCAAAAGTTATTCAAACTCACACAATTTCCCAACAAAATTTTGTTCAAAATTCCAAGAAAATCAAATGTTTTTGCAAACATTTTCTCCAAACAACCCGTGAAATTTCAAACCAGAAATTTCAGCTGAAACGAGATACCATAAGACAAACTCACGTCACGCCCCACTTTTTATTACTCGAAGTCATTACCAAATTTATTATCCTGATTCAATTTAAGGATAACATGCGGAAATAAACTCATACATTCAATCCGTAGAAGTGATTAACAATACTCTCATTCGTATGCAGTAAACATTACATGAACATACTTAATAAATTGCCCTTGGGCTTACAACACTAAGGTACAAAAGAAGGGTGTAACCCTTTTACAACAATGGCATTCCGCCCATATAGGAAGGCCCCGTGGCCAATGATAAGTAGAACTAACTCTTGCAGCTTAACCTGCTTAATACCTGAAAAAGATTCAACAACGTGGGATGAAAATATAGTCCAGTAGGGAACTCAACATGATCTTCAACAATAACAACTTACAGATAGCTATGATCATGAACACTCATTCTCGTACTAGAATAGTAATGTGACAGTTTATACAAAATATATATATATATATAAACTTTCTTGAAAACAACCATTTCATTCAACGCTATAAGCGATTCAACTTTCCTTATTCCTTTCATTAATCCCATTCCCATTCTTTCATAACATTAACAATACCTTAGGAATTAAATTCACTAAGCCCACTACTCTCTTCCATTCTCCAAGCATACACAGATACCCCTTCTCAAAATTCATAATTTCTTTAAAGAAAATCCGTTTTCCTTTACATTTTCCAAAGACAAAGATGACATTTTGGCTTCTTCCCGATACAATCAAATCTATACATGCGCTGTTATAACGAAGATAACAACTCACCGACATACATAAGATAAACCAATGAGGCAATTCAGCCTGCCAAAGCCATAATCAACACAATCCACATATTCCCGAACACAACGAAATATCCACAACAAACTTCGCTCTACTAGCTATGCGCATAGTAAGCCAAAGATATACATCTTCACAACAACATACCAGTTTACCAGGCGCCAGCTGGAAGGGTGTGGTACCTTATATTCTCAGCGCATACAGTTCTCCAGGCGCTAGCTGGAAGGTAACGTACCTTTGATTATAAGCGCGGCAATAAACGCCAACAACAACCATGCAACAAGGCATATCCAACATGATATAACATATATACATAAACTATCCAAATACAAACCATGTGTTAAAATATAGAACACATAAATGTGTGGAGTACATCCCCTATCTTCTCACACACACTGGAGTACAACCCCTCTCTCCTCCCTAACAAGTATGCGAATATAATGCAACTCAATGTTTCATCACATAAGATGTTCAATCAACAATGGTATAGTGCATACACGACAATACAACACGACCACGTT